>DF240382.1:0-122299 GCA_000507305.1 Breviolum minutum Mf 1.05b.01
GCCCCGGCGACGCACGCGACGCGAACACAGGTCCAACCCCAGACCCCAACTATAAACGGGAACCCTTCGCTACGCATTCGGGAAAAACGGCAATGCCTTTAACGTCCAGGCTCCAGAACAACTTCCAACAACTGACTCAAAAAATCCACTACCCAAGCCCCCGGCTTGCAGGGCTCGACGGTGCCATCTGCCACCTCAAAATGCGAGCAAAATCATCCACTGGAACGAAAGATCAACATAGGGATCAGAAACTAAGTATGTGCATGTATATATAGATTAAATATTTAAATAAAAATATTATACGTATATCCATTTACAAACATTCTGAAGTAATCCATTATATCAATTAATCCATAATATCATCCAATATCCAGAAACACCCCCTGAGGTCTTGACTAAAACTTGATAGGATTGACCCCTGGCACCAACAGCTTTTTGACAGGTCGATCGGTCGATGTTTGTTTCTGACTCACTTTTTTGAAATGAAGCAAGAAAGCAAGGCCTGACTGTTTCTTGCACAAAGGCTTTTAAAAGCATGCCTTGGCACTTGGTTCGTTGTGCTTGGAACCGCTGCAAACTTTAGGCGTGTTTTTTTTGAGGAGTATTTTTGAGGAGAAACAATACAAGAATACTGTGAGTTGATAATATGATGCAGGATATTAGCAATGATATATGAACGATAACATGATCAAATATGTGAGTGTAGAAAAAACATGACACATCTATACACATCTAATATCAATGTAGCTATAACATGTATGTATACTTTCAAAGACCCAAATGGACCAAACTGCTTGTTGACAAGCACCCCTTCTCTCGGATCCTATTCCAATGGATCGAACTCCATTCGCACCGAACTGGGAATCCTGCGAAGAGTTGTCACCTGTACAAAGAGTAGGAGAATCCTTTGAGAAACATTACCAAACAGCCATTCTAGATCATTCTAGTGGACTTACACAGGTGTATTAGCTTAAACAAAAAGAATCAAAAAGATTGTATCACCAGAGGAAGGATTCTCCATCAGAGTTTTGGATCCAATGACCAATGGAATGATTCCTCCAATCAACTCATATCCCTCATATCCCAAGGTTTCACTGATATCCATTTCCCTGCACCTCTTTCTCGCTTTCATGATCCTAGATGGTACTGCACATGCAGCTGTATAGAGCATCAAAGAACAATTCTTCTAATGATAGATGCTCAATCTGTTCAAAAGCGGCCTTCTCCACAACAAAGGGAGCAATGATGAATAGATTGGATCAAATTTATCGACTTATTTATACATTTGCAACTCTAATGAACATGGTACAATTTTCCCAAATCACGGCTTGCAAGTATGTTTCCAAACCTACAGTACCCTCACTGCTCTCTGTCTGAATGTACAAATCGATGCTTTGAAAACAATTCTCGTTTGCCAGCTCCTCCGAATCACTCGAAAGAACCTGGATCTCTTTCATGTGAAGGATGGAAGTAGGGGAGAATTTTCCAAACTCGGATTCGAACATCAAAGACTTTGCTTGCTGTACTTGGTCCCGTTGTCCAGGATTAAGATATTATATATGATTTGTAATGACCTTTGATTCTACTGCTGCTTGACCTGCTTGTTCGTATTCGGCTACTTATCCTGCACTTTGTCTGATGACACAGGGGTATATGAATCCTTATCAACGGTTGATGACGCGCAATCCTTTTTCCGATTCTAACTATCTATAATCATCTATTGTCTATAATTTCAATATTTGAATAAGGATATTTTAATAATTTGAAAAATAGAATAAGGTTTGCAATATATTCGACATAAAGCGACACATATCATGAGAATCCATACTATCTCAGTGTAGAATATATTTGAATGCGTCCTAATGTCCTTTTACATCCCAAAACAACAAAACTGGGAACAAGAGAACACCAAACACACCACTGCGCCAGAACTTCCCATGGCCTTGGAACCAGAATGATGACGGTGTTCGACAGCATCACCCTTCCAAACCTGATATGCTCCAAAAAATCTTCGCAAAAACTGTCAGGGCCGCCCTGATATCAAATATTCAAGTATTTCCAGATTTGCTGGCAGGATTTAAGACAGTGCGAGTACTATTTCATACTGTCAGTCATTTTCTATTCAGTATACGGTATGTGGCAAGACTTTCGACAACTTCTGAGGAACATGGTCATGATGATGCACAATCACAACATTGAACATCGGAACATTAAAAACACATGGAAAACAAGGACCCACACCTCGAACAACCAACCCAACCCGTTTCCAACCCAACAAAAGCAACACCAACAAGAGAGATTGAGGGACCCCACCGCGCTGCTGGAAGGTGATGTTGCCTGTACCATGTAGTAGAACAAAAGAGAAGGAAAACACCATATCAATGTCAGTTGTTGTATTTTGTTGCCAAGATATGTCCACAGCATCATCCAAAGGAACACTTTCAAGCACCAGTGCAGCAACAACAACCCGATACTCAGAACTTCTGTTCTGCACTGGAAACATTGGGTCCCGGACTAAGTGTTGTGCCAACGTCTTCTCAAACTTTGGTTCCCTTAGTTTCCAAGTCAACAGGTGTTCAACATGGCAATGCTTTTGGTATGTTGGCACCATCAACACTAGGGTTGCTGGGTTGATGGTTTTCGCCCCCTGCTGACCCGCGCGATCCGTATTAAGGTGGGTCCATGGAAATCTTGCATGATGGATCCCAGTTGATGCAACGCATGGATATATGATAAACTAGTATATAGTGTATATATATATATGTATATAGAAAACATCTGGACTGCTTGGAATGCAAAATCGAGGGACATGTAATAATTCTAGGAATAATTGAGCCCAAATTTGTATCACCAGGAGGTGCCTATCACACACACAAGACATATCCATCAACATAGCCATCAAGGTCTCCGGACAAGGCTGGATGCTTGCGCACAATGTGTGTTGCAAGCTCTTCTTTGAAACCATTCTCTTGTCTGACCTGGCCCGTTACATCAAAAACCACTTGGTTTAACACAAGGCTTCTCCGACTTAGAATGGTATTGGCTCTGATTTTTGTGAAACAAGAAAAGAATCACCTGGTTAGTCAACTTAAGTCATTAACAATTATTTTGGGGCCCTCTTTCACCAACAAATATACCATTATATCAATATTTTTGTCAATTTCTGTAGAATCTAAGTTACTTAAAACTGTTTCGTCTCAGCTGGATCAACGATAAAACCCCATAATTCTCCCACACCTCGGGATAAGAGAAGGAATCGGTTGAGCAACAGCTTTGCCTCACTGGTATGGAGAATCGAACAGGGAAGCATCAAGTACGATTGATACAACAAATCATAATTACAACGATCAAATAACACATTGATAAACAAATAGCTACGGTATGATATTTGTACATGAAATGATCATAATTCATTTACAGGTCTCTAAATAAC
Organism: Breviolum minutum Mf 1.05b.01; assembly: GCA_000507305.1. NCBI lineage: Eukaryota > Dinophyceae > Suessiales > Symbiodiniaceae > Breviolum > Breviolum minutum. Next base: position 3,434 of record DF240382.1, read on the forward strand.
ATATAGAGAGAGAGATTTCATAGACGTGACAAAAATATAACCGCATCACCATGACATCACCCCAAGTAGCTCTAGATGCATCACAATCTTGATGGCTCTTTCCAGAACATTTCATAAAACTTCCATGACTATATCCTTGTTCATCAAGGTGCAATTGCTCACCAGCACAGGGTGCAATGCCCATGACCTGACAAGAGTGCTTGCTGTTTTTTGTATTCTTTTTCTCAAATTTGCAGTGTTGTTTCCTATAAGGTGTCTTTGCCAGTGAATATGTGGTTTGCCACAATCATCAAGCTTCGCTTTGTGAGATCAAGCTCAAACCGAACAAATTCCGAGTATCTCCGCTGCAAAAGTTTGACAAAGGTGTGCCTCATTCGATCCTCATTAGCGTGGAAATGCAGAAGAAAAGTGAGGATTCCCTCAATGTTTAGGGCTTCCTTGAGGATGCAGGCTGATTTGCGGTGATTTTGTCAAAAAAAAGCTCTTTGAACTTCAACAAATCCTTCGAAAAAGGCAACTACTAAATACTGTACCTGGCTACCACGTGTTCAAAATCATCAAGGACAATGGAAACCATTGTGAAATTTGAGAGAAAACCAACGACTACCTCTTCCTGTGAGCCAAAGGTTCACAAACAGAGCGCTGTATCATGGTGAATCTCCCACCTGTTCATGGTGAATCTCCCACCCTATACCCTTCATGGTGCCTTGATGGTCTTTCCATCATGATTCATCATTCTCAATACCCAAACCTACGCCGATTCCCGGAAAACGCCTGAAGCAGCACCGAGCACACAACGATGGGCTGGCACTCGGTAAATGCCTGTTGACTGCTGCACCTGGCAAAAAATGACATCAACATCAGAAGAAAACTTGCACAAAGATCCAAGCAAACGAAAAAGCTCAAAACCTTTCGAAGAACCCGAAAAAAATATGTAAAAACATAAAAACCATACATTGTCTCCTACGAGTACCAGTCTATGTTGAAATATTCCAGCAGGATCTTTGCCTCCAACTCCACATCCGCGAAGGCTGTCCTGTCTGTCGTCGTAGGTAAATACCTTTGTGGGGCAGGTTGAATGGAAACAACCCATCCCTGCTAGGACTCAATAAGATTCATAAGATCATAAGAGGATATGATAAAACAGACATGTGAAAGACAAAATTTCCTTCCGTCTTGCCCCTATCACTCTTACTCTGCACAATCTCTTGGGTATGAAGGATTGTGATCCCAAAAAATCTCTGAAGTAATTCCGGGAGGCAACATGAAAGGCCAACTTGCACTGCAAGGCAATCTGCTGTTTCTTGCTATATTAAGGCAAATTGAGCTCTCAATTCATCGTCAAGGCAAACATATAAACTTGGACTTCCCCCTTTTTTCCAATACTTCCCAACATAGGATCCATGGGACTCGTATATTTACTATTACCTACATTTGGTTGATTATCATGGTAAATGCGTAATCAAAGCCATGAACAGAGTCAAACCTTGCAATATTCTGATCTTTGCTGAATTTCCCAGCTTTCCGCCCACCTCTTGAAGTTCAGGCATGACTGTTTGACCTGCGATTTGCAGGACTCAAATCTATACAGCTGGAAATCAATTCACCGATCATGCTGGAATCATTCATGGAAAACCAATCGAATCAATAAGGAGATCTGATGATCATTCTGATCTTGTACCAAAAATCCAACCAACAACATGAGAAAATTATCCCATTTGGAATAACCACTCTGGGTGGTATACCAACATTCTAATTCTATAGTGAAAATTCCCAAAGGGGATGGAAAATCAACATCTACAAACCTCCAACCCAAAGTCACAAGAGTCACCATTGCCTCCACCTCTGGAGCGGATAGTGTAGGGCAGCTCACACCAACCTGCTACCAGCTACCAGCACTTCCATTCATCCAAAGGTATGCAACACCATGGAATGGAAGAAAACCATGGTAAATTCCATGCAAGCTGATTCAAAGCTTGTCATGTCATGTCATGTCCAGCTCTCAGATGTGCCTCCTCCAACTTCTCGAAAAGAACCTGCCCCCCAAACTGCCCAAGGAAGGGGTCATGGACAATGCAGCTTGTTGTGAATGTTGCTCCTTGAAGTTTGACACATTTGAGGGATGTATCTGGCTATCCATCTGTTTCCCATTGTTCACTTAACGTCGGAGTTGAGAAACGATCTCAGGTCTGCCAAGCTGAAACCGACCTCCAGGGCGCTAGCTCTGCCATTTCGCTGAAGCAGAAGTTCCCCCGCATGCGACCTGTCAACAATGGACTCAGGATGACTCAGGTCTTCCAGCTTTGCTCTGCCTAACCATAAGTCTTCCAGGTATGGTTTCTCGAGAAAACTCCTTTCTGCTGTTCTTGTCGCCGTGTGTTTCTATCTATGGGTCTTGCTGTTCTTCTTGCTGCTTTTTGAAGATGTTGCCGTTGTTGTCCAGGTCGTCGTCGTCGCTGAGGTTGTTGTTCTTCTTCTTCTTGTTTGTGATGTCGCTTAGGTGTGTATGGGGAAAACAATCTAATACAATTTACGCGATTAAGCTTCAAAAGGAATAACGAGCAAATTGTGTTCTTTTCATTCCACAAATCAACTGAATCAGTTTGGTGGATATCGCTTTTCTCAAACTGGTTCAGTCTTCCGGAGTAGCAATTCCTGGATCACATGCCACTCTAGTACTGCAAAGCAAATCTTGAGGCGCGTGCGTGACATATCTCAGAACCCAGAAATTCCTTCTAGCCTCAGCGGCGAGTGCAACATGAGATGCAACACAACAAAACTATGCTAGTTTGACATATAATTCCGCTTATTTTCCAAGCCCCATGTTTTTTCCACAACTATGAAGCTTCATTGCTTCTATCTCAGCATGGAGCCGCTGCGCAATGCAAAAAGGTCTCAAAGTCGGTGTTGACTCTGCTCCAGTAGGCCTTCACTCTGAACACTGTGACCCCACCATCACGCATGGTACATTGAAACATCTTTCAAGCAACACTGGCAGTTCAAGTAGTGACCAACAAAATGTGTTTTGCACACTAGGAAAGTACAGGAAAATCTCCACTAGATGCACAACAAGGATGGATACCTCGAAAAAGAAATATCATATACCGTATCGTTACTATAGCCTTTTGTACCAAGTCGACTATAAACCGCATCTATGAATGATGGCAATTGGTCTACAACTTCAGTTTGCCCTGTCCGACATCCAATGCTGGCACCCACCTGCAGTGAATTGATATCCACCTGGCCAATGCCTTGGCATTCTTGAAAAGTGATTTCCACAACACCGGTGCACTTAAAAGAAACTCATCAACCTGTGTAAATTAGCTGCTTGTCATATCTTAGGCCCTGTAGGCACTGTGCCTCACAAAGGTTGCAAAAAGGTGATTCTGGAGTCCTAAGCCTTGCATGTACATACTGCTCCCTCATATCTGCAAAAGATTGCAAAAGTGGGTGAAAGGGGAGCATCTTCACATACCAAACCCTACCAACAGCACCATCTTCACATATCTTCACGTTCTATGTCTATGTTGGAAAGGTTGGTGTGATTTCCAAGTAGGTCAGAACTACAAATGTTCATCATTGTTCATCGATTGCTTAAATCGGAGCCAACCACAGAAGAAAAAGGTGGTCTCACCCAGTGTTTAGCCAACTAAAGGGAACAATACGTGTATATAGACAAATAAAATATATGTATACATGTATACAGTATACTCTATAGAGACAGAGAGACTGTATATACAGTATACACACAACACTGATATCAAGAGAGCCAGAGAGAATGTAGAAGGATCCTCTGCGCATACCACAGCTGCCTTGTTCATCATTTCATGCAAAATACAAAACAACGTTCAATAATTACCGGTGTATATATATAATCTTCCGCCATCTCATGTTTAAAATTGTACGTGGCAACCACAACCATGGTTTTGAGCACGAGCTGCCAAGAAAGATCGATTGAAAAAGCTCAGCCACTTGCGCCTGGCGCCGGCTGTTGGGAATATGCGTTGATTCTTGTTCTTGGTTGTAGGAATGCCTGTAGGACAACGATTGCAAAAATCTACGCCCAAAATGACCCCAACATACAAAGGTCATGTCCAAAACATGGAGTGCCTTGTCATCAATATATATAACTTCCTTGGTAGAATATGGATGAATATGGTATAATGATACTTGGAACGGCTTTTTGTCAATGCGATTTACTTTTTTGATCTTTTTTGCATGGCAAATGATTTGCTGGTACTCGTATCACGCAGCTCATGGAAATTGAATGAAATAGAACTGTTGTGCCCTCTTTCCGGGAAGCACTACTCACAACTCACAACTATTGATAAAAAATGATAAAAACATGTTCGGGATCAACACAAACAATGTCCCCAATGGTTGCCAGTCCCTGACAAACATGAGGGCTGGCCGTGAAGTATTGAAAGTACACACCTTGCAGCTTGCAGCTTGGGATCTTCGAAGTAAGCGTTCTGTCAGAAAAATCGCTGCGTGATTGCTCGTCAAAGAAGTGTTCCGTAGCACCCCAAGACCGATCCTTTTGATGATACAGAACAGTCCTTCGAAAATGCTGCTTTCAAACTCAGGATACATACATGTAGCAATACTTGGTTGCTTGATGGCTTCGGAGACTCTGATATGAGGTGCCAACACAGGTGCAACAGGGTGTCTTTCCTCCGTGCGTGCACCTCAGCACATTCGACACCGCCATGGCTTGCCACAAGTGCTTCATTCTCTAAATTAAACATCTCCGAAGATACTCACCGAACATCTCCTGACAACTGTCAGTCTATACCTGCTTGGTTCGCACCAACAAACAGCATCAAGAAACGACTCCAGGGATGTCTTCAGGGTTGATCCCATTTAGACAATCATTCCACCGAAAAAATCATCGGAGCCTTTGAACCGTTTTCTAAGGTTGGCTGGCCTCCATCAAGTCAATGCCCTTTGCGCTTCCTCAAAGGTCAAGATGATTTGTGTGTTTAAAAAAGTATGCATAGAATGTCAATAGATTATGCATACTTACATTTATTCATTCTATATGATGTCTTAATGTCATCTTTGCAAAGCATGTTTTATATTATAATGCTCTCGAAACTTAGTATATCAAACTACTGATATTATACAGCATATTACAGCATACATCCTGATGACTAGATCAGTTCTGATGCCTGTGGAAGCCTTGCAATAAAAAACCTGGATTCTTCAGCTGTCAATACAGGAAACGCAGGATCACCAGGTGTCATTGTCTCAACATCCAACCCCCCCATGTCCTGGTGGAAAGTGCTGTAGCAAAAACATGGCCACCTCACAAGCGGCCCGACTTGGTCTGCAACATCCTACATCAACACTGCTGCTACCCTTGAAGCCTTGCCTGCTGCTGTTGGTATGCCAAAGCATTCCTGAGATCGGTTCAGATCGGTGTCCAGTCTAATTACATAGTTTATTTGATTTTATTTGCACCATAGTACTTGTGATCAAATCAAACAAATGTCAAATCATGTCAAATCTATATAATACCTGAAAAATCTGTTTGGAATCCCGAAATCTTGATGACGACAGCTTAAGATGACACGGTCTTCACTACCACCCAATTACGAACAGGTGGGAATAGGTGTTGGTAAGATATAAGTTTTATATCACCCCTGTTTTAAGATGATCATGGTACCATCCCCTTAAAATAATTATTTTATTATTTTGGGATGGTTGGGGAATGCGACTCGAATTATTTTCCCACGTATCAGACCATCAAAATAAATTCTATAAAAAAGAACCATCACTTGCCCAAAACTAATTTGCAGGGTCGAACCTCTCAAAATAATTTCTGTCCATGCCAAACCATAAATTATTTTCAGGGGTGGGGACCTTTGTGATTCCCAAAAAAGGTCAACCAAATCTGAAAATAATTTCAGTCTCCCACGCATACTACCATCACATGTGACAAAACAGTGCAATGAATTTCAAAGCTGCAAACGTGTCAAGCACCGGCAAAATAATTCTGCCTTTTTTGAACCATCTTCCACTGTCCAGCGATAGGTGTTTCTGCCATAGTTCTTTTGGTGCAGGGATGGTAATTTCTAGATGACCTCCTGTACATAGTTCTCGGTGTGGTCTGGGGGATTCCCTGGATTTTAGTATTTCCCAGTGAGTTTTTCAAGGGTATCCTAGATGTCAACCCCCCCCAAAATAATTTTGAAAGTTAAGACTTTTTGGTTCGGAGACTGTAATTTCTAGATGACCTCCTGTACATAGTTCTCGGTGTGGTCTGGGGGGATTTTAGTATTTCCCAATGAGTTTTTCAAGGGTATCCTAGATGTCAACCCCCCCCAAAATAATNCGGGGGGGTTCCTGGATTTTTAGTGTTTCCAACTGAGTTTTTCAAGGGTATCCTAGATGTCAACCCCCCCCCCAAAAATAATTTTGAAAGTTAAGACTTTTTGGTTCGGGGACTGTAATTTCCTTTTCTTCCTTTTTGTTTTGTTCTCTTTTTTTTCTCATGTGTCTTTTTGACCAAATCTCCAAATCCAAAATCCAAGATGGGAGCATCTACAAGGTCTAAGTTTATGATGATAGACCTTTGGTGGGGGCATAAAATGAAATGGGCGGGTCTGCAGCATCTTTGAAGATAAAATGAAAGGGGGTTCATTTCATAGACCCATCAAGTAACGGTGATATTATTTTATACCCTCAAGCACTAGCCCTGCCCCCCTTGGTTTATCAGTTTAGACGCCAAAATCAAAATTCCAAAGTCCAAACCACAAAAACCACACACTTTTATAGATCTCATGGACCTCATGTTCTGGATGAACCCATTGATTTGGATCTCATGTTCTTGTGGAATAGTTCCAAGGGTCTAAAATGGAAAACCCAAGGGGGTAACATCAAAGTACCCAAAGTGTTAACATCAAAGTACCTCAGAGGGTCTGAAATTATTTTTGGGGGGGGTTGACGATGGTGGGATTTCAGTGCTTATTATTTCTGATACATCTTGGACATGTCAAACCCATCAAAGAATAATAAGGTCTAACCATCTCAAAATAATGAAATTACATAAAATTTGATCAAATTATTTTGGCTGATGGGTACCCCATCTCCAACTATGTTGAAATCTGAAATTATTTTGAAAAAAATATTTTGGGACGTCACCCCATCCCCAAAATAATTATTTAATATAGGGGTGATAGTTTTATTATATAGTTTTCGTGTTTTCTGGTGGAAAAAGGTTTCTACATTGCATTGCAAACTCGGCCTACTATGGCAACGACCTCTGCCCGTAATCACGCATCATCAATTACATCTCTTCTAGTCGTCCATCTGATCATTAATCCACTGATTGATTACATCCAGTGAGACCTTGGATGATGGTGGGGATATGACCCCAATCTGCCAATCCAACCAATCAAATTCCAAGGGGCCAAAAAATGCTGTGGCCATTCATATCGCAGAGGCGCCCGCTTGAAAGACGCCCTGAAAACAACGTGCCGCGTGCCGGTTTACAACTTGGTGCAAGAACGATTCATGGATCTGGATCATGGATCTGGATGATTGATGACGACGATGGCGATGACGGTGATAACCATGATCACTAGCGTTTGTGATGAACTATGGAATGCATATAAATCAATGAGTAAGTCACTGTCTCTGTGTGTGTGTTTTGTGGTTTCCCAACATTGTGTGCGTTCATCCTCCGCCCTTGCCTCGTGCTATGAACTCTTGGAGTGTTGGAATGTCTCCCTGCCAACCAAAAACCGCAGTGGAGCAACTTTTCAAACAAATCACTTCATGTGTATGTTCCCTTCCACTTTTGCTTGATTGATAGTTGATATAGTTGCACAATCTTCCACATACCAACTCGATGCAATTGCCAACTCAATTGTCTCTAGGACACATGTCATTCTTGTGCAAAAACATGTTCCTAGAGGATGGTAGATGCAGTCGTGCTGGAATGCCAACTTTCCGCTGATCACTTGATCAAACACTTCCCATACTGATGAAAAAAGGGAAATTAGATTCAGAAGGACCCCACCTGCTCCTATAATCTGAATGTCATTAATATTCATTAATACTATTAGTATATCTCAAGGTGATGAACATCTACCTGGGACATTGGGCCCTCAAATTGGCAAAACAATTCCCTACCTGCACTACAGACTCCCACAGCACTCGGTACTCCGTCTCGTCCAACTGAGGACCTGTCTGCACCTGCAGCATCACAAACCAGTCAAATATCCCAAGCGACTCAAGGAAAATGGAGGTTCATCAATATCAAGGCATGAAAAGGACTACACCGGACTACACCCCTTTTTGTCAAGGTTCAACCTAAGGCTTCTCGATTAAAACATATCACAGCTGGCTCCAGGCTGACAACTTGTCAACAACTTCACACCTCAAAGCCAGCGGCATTGTCTCCTGCGATGTAAACACAACAACTTGGGGTTGCTGGTGCTCCCTCCAACAAACATGAAGGTGCAAAACCTGGAAAATGACACTGAAGACTGAACTCATCAACTAAGGTGCCCACTTGTCTAATTCCATGACTTTTGCAAAGGGTATGAATAGTATATGTTGATAATGTTGCTATGTTTTCGGCTTCTCCCGTGCTATTATAAAATTAGGAAAGGATCCATACAAATCAAAGACCTGAACCTTTCTCTTGCCTTGGATTCACCAAAGGAGATAATTTAACCTCTAGCTATTGAATCTATTGAAAGGTCATTATAGTCTAGTCAAATGAATGATGGATCATCGTCAAACCCAATTGCAATTTGCTTGATGATAGTTGATGATCGCTAGGAGTATCATGTTGGCGATCAAACTAGTTCGCCTTCTGACAATCAAAATATATCAAAAGTGATAAACAAAAAATCTTTGATGTGGCCCCTGTTGGTTTTGATGTGGCCCCTGTTGGTCTGTCGTTGTCAATATGGCTTTGTTAAAGGAGGCTCTCCCCCAAAAAAGGAACTGCATATTCCAACTCTGGATGAGTCAACTGCTAACTCGCACCTGGTGGAATGGAAATGACCAATGGCCCCGAAGGCAGCACAGGTGAGGCGACTTGACCTGACAACAACATATCCTTATCTTACCGCAAAGTGGTTCAGATTGAGACAATTTGGGCTAGACATGAAAAGACCACATGTTTCAAAAACACAGTGCTGAGTTCTATAATTAGATATGTACCTGGAGGAATGGAAGATAATGTAAGGTGTGCTCTTGTTGGCAGTGCTTCAATTTATCCTCTTCTGCCAGACCACTTGTGTTGTCTTTTCTTCGTTATTTCAAACAAAACTCTCACATCTCTGATTACCAACAGCCACAAAACATATCCATTTGTGGACCTCCAAAACGATTGAGTTCCGAAGCAGCTTGTGAGCAGCTTTGTGTCCCATCAGGACTGGGCGCTGGCCTGCAATGGCTCTTGGAATCAACCAAAAGAAGATACCAAAATATCCCCAAAATATGATATGCTGTAAATATGAAAACATGAATAAATGAATAATATCAATATTAAAGGCATCGTATAATATAATATAATATTACATTATATCATATTATCTTATTTCAAATTATACAAGGGAATCATGACAAAAGTAGTATGCTCCAAAAATCTTCCAGTGACACAACCTTCCCAAAAAATCAAATCCAAGTGGCTCAGGCTCAGCGCAAGGAGAAACATTGCAGGTGGCTTTTGAACTTTCTGCTTCCGACAGCTCCTGATGTTCTTCATTCTCGATGCCCTTCTTGCTCTCAGAGAGGTGAGTCAGGATGGTTGGTAAACCTGCAGCTGGGAACTGCTGAAAAAAGAACCTGTTGACTGGAGGTTGCTGTCTGTTTTACCCTTTGGAGGTTCAACTAGACATTAAAATAACAGGAGATCGACCTTTTTTCCAAGAATTTCCATGAGAAATGTCAACACCAAAACGCACCATACGCCTCCCGTGTTTTGGGGCTCGCTCAAAAAGAACTCAATAACTTGTTCAAGTTTGGCACGTACAACAAACTAGATCGATTCCATCTAAGTGAGTTGAACGAATTCATGTTGCCCATCAGTCCCATCAGCTATCACCAACACCAAACTCCTGCGCCTCCCGAAGATAAAGATCCCAAACTCAACTGTCTCCAACTGCTGAAGCATGTGGTCACATGTCCAGTTGAGTCCATTGGACTTTCATCGCCTGAAATCCAAAGGGATTCAAACAAACCACAAATCTTAAAACCAATGATACTATACAAGATGGCAACATGAAATAATCAACTCCCCATCAATAAAGCTACTCAAACCTTGGTATACATCAATAAACCCAGTGCCAATATAGTTTAGTCTCAAAAATATACTAATCCTGTTTATAATGTTAACCCCTTTGACTCCCTCGCTGTTTATCAAAAACAAAAATCAGGCTTCTCAAAATCGAACATGTTAATTGAATAACAATTTCACCAAACAGAAAGCCTCTATACCTCCTTTGAAGGGTGTAGTCCACAAGCATCTGATTCTGCCAATAAACCTAATGAGTCAAATGAGTCTTCCCATGGAAATAAAATTTCAAAATTTCTTCCCTCCCGATTGACTATAGATTCTAGATTTTTTTGACAGGGGTAAGGAGATGTATTAATTCCCTGTCAACAATAGGCAGCGAAACATATCACATATCAAAACGTTAAATTAGAGGACAAAACCAATGAACTTACCCTCTGGTAAACTAAGATAGCAATGGAATACCCCCATTTTCAATAGGAAATACATCGACTCAATCCAGGTCCATTTTCCAGCCAGCTATGTAAGTTTACCAATGAACAAATCCCTCATTTTGTTCTCATTTTGATGGCCTTGGGAATTGCCCTGTGATGCTTCTGATGCATCACGAATCGTTGGCTCCGTTGGCCGTACCGGTCGAGCAGGTGGAGTTTCCTCTTCCCCTGGCTTTTGGATGAATGGGACTTTCGAGAACGACGGGGCCCCATCCTTGACCTTTTTGTCAATGGCAAATTGGCAAATTGGAAAAGTCCATTTTGTTTGCTTCGCCACAAAACACCACTTTGTGACAAAACATGTTTTTTTCTTAAAAAAGCGGCAGCACAATCGGGCCTAGCTGAAATGATTTTGTAGAAACCACTTTATATAAGCAAAGCAAGAACTAGAAATAAGAAAAAATCGTTGACAATATTGGTAGCCTTGTAGGTACACTAGTCGTGCTGTGTGATTTTCATATGAACAAACATGTGATGAATTCTCGGGAAGATTACCACGTTTTAACATCCAAACACTGGAGCTACCGGTTTTAGGCAACATGTTGCGGCTGGCTAGACCAGTGCCAACCTCAAACATATCTGCTACTGATGCCATCTTTCACACTAGAGGCTTGACACATTACAGCACCAGCGACACTTCCTGAATCATGAAAAGGTTCACCGTCCGACCCTGGCGCCTTGAAAACCAACACTTTCAATTGTGGATAGCTTCACGTGGCGGCGCTGGAGGGTATCTATGGTGGGTGATGCTGGTGACGCACCTGCAACAAAATCACAACAAAGAAACCATAACGACATCAACTATGCGAGCATGTGTGAGCATCATCCATCATCAAAGAAATTTTGCTCAAATTCGAGATGTACATAAATGATAGACATACAAACATTATATAATTGATGACCGCCTGTAGTATCCTTCAATTTTTCAATGATGTTCATGCATGTTGAAAGACATTGGAGACCTCTCCAGCGAAAGGCTAGACTAGATCGCCGCAACAGAAACCATGCTTCAAAACAACGATTTCTGCATGGCAGCAAACGCATTCATGCTCGTTTCTGTTCCAGCAACCCGGCCTCCCCGTCCCTGCGGAACTTCCTCTTTGGGCAAAGTTGCACCTGCAAGCATTGACAAAGACCAAACAACTGCTTGGCAGTTTGTGCAATTGGCAATAAGAGTTTTCAAAAGGCAGATTGGAACATCATGAAATCAAAACACCCCAGCTTGAACAACACGGACAATAATCCACGCCTTGTGATGTCTCTGCACCACGACTGCTGGGCTCCGCAGCGCGAGCAGGAGGAGTTTCATCTTCACCTGCTTCAACCAAATGAGAGGTTGCACTTGGTGCATATCACCCACAACTCCATTGTTACCAACATGTGAACAAACCAGGGACTGATTTGAAGTAGGGCAAGTTAGCGCTGGTTTGGCTTTCAAATTGGGGATTTGTCAATGTCATACCATCCACATCATGTTTTTTAGGGACAAAAAAGCAGTTACAGAATCTAACGATGATTGCAACTACTACTACTACTACTACTACTATTACTACTACTACTACTGCTACTACTACTACTACTACTACTACTACTACTACTCCTACTCCTACTCCTACTCCTACTCCTACTCCTACTCCTACTCCTACTCCTACTCCTATCTCTGTTCCTTATTCGCGCCGACCCCGGGGAAATTGTTGTGTTTTCTCATGTAAAATGCGCCTGGCCTTCATCTTGACTCTGAAGCTACATTCCACGGATGACCCTCTCGCACCCCTCGCTATGTTTTCTCATGTAGAATGCGCGCTGTACCGACCCCCCCAGATTCCTTGTGTTTTCTCACGTAAAATGCGTCTTGCGTTCACTGTGACTGTAAGTTCATATGACACGCGACCAACCGCTCCCGGATTCCGTATCTTTTTCAACTAAAACGTGCTTCGCGGAAACCCTTCCAGATTCCGTGAGTTTTCTCAAGTAAAGCACCTCTTGCGGTTCAATGTGACTGTAAATTTAAATGACTCGCAGCCGACCGCTCCCACATTCCTTGTTTTTTTCAATCAAAACACGCGTCGCAGGAATCCTGCCACGTTCCTCGGGTTCACTTTCATTGTGTTTTCTCAGGTACAATGCGTCTTGGTTTCACAAGTCAGTGTGAATTCACATGTCATGCTGCCAGCCCCTGCCGGATGTCGTCGCTTTTTTCAAGGGAAAACGCGCCTCGCAGGAATCGCCGGGAAGTTTCAAAGCTGGAACAAAGGCATATGTTGACCAAGTAGCACTGTAAGTAAAGGCGATGTTGGGTCATGTGACTCACACCTCACACAACGCATGTCACTCTTCTAAGTGAAAAGTCGATGTGAAGTTTTGCGACTGACACTTCCTCCAAAAACTGTGTGTGTGTGTGTACGTATGTAGTAGGAGGGCGGGTGGGAATGAACGACACTTGTTATTTTTCGTTCCATATGTAGAAACTTAGACTCCTACTCCTACTCCTCTTCCTGCTGCTGCTGCTGCTACTGCTACTGCTACTCCTTGCTCCTACTGCTAGCTACTGCTACTGCTACAGCTACTGCTACTGCCACTGCCACTGCTACTACTGCCACCACTGCTACCAGCAGTACCACCACCACTCCTCCTCCTCCTACTACCACCACTACTACCACCACCACTGCTACTCTGCAACAAGAAACAATACAATTGCAGCTGCATGCTGCATGAGTTCCACAGCAACACCCACAACAGGAACAACAATTGAGGGGCAAGAAGTGAGGATCAAACCAAAGGGATTTGTTTTGGTTCCAGGACTGAAAAGTTCATTTGTAGAAGACAAAGTCATTGTCAATATTGTCAGCCTGTAGGAACAGCCGTCCTGTCTGCTTCGCTCGTGAACAAAACTGTGATGAATTCTCAGGAAGTTTGATATCCGAACACTAGAGCTACTGGTTGTTGACAACATGTTACGGCTGGCTGGACAAATGCAAAGCCCCTGGCGCCTGAAAAACCAACACTTTCAACTGTGGATAGCTTCACGTGGCGGCGCTGGAGGGTATCTATGGTGGGTGATGCTGGTGACGCACCTGCAACAAAATCACAACAAAGAAACCATAACGACATCAACTATGCGAGCATGTGTGAGCATCATCCATCATCAAACAATTGTGCTCAAAATAGACATTGACATAAATGATAGACATTAATTGATCATTGCCTGTAGCATCCTTCCATTCTTCAATGATGTTCATGCATGCTGAAAGACATTGGAGAAAAAACAAGATGCTATAGGTCCTAGGTGCCAAAAAGAAACACATCATCTAACATCTCCATACCATCTCCGCTCCTACAGGCTAGACTAGACCGCAGCAACAAAACCCATGTTTCCAAACAATGGTTTCTGTATGTCAACAAACGCGTTGTGCTTGTTTCTGTTCCAGCAACCCGGCCTCCCCGGCCCTGCGGAACTTCCTCTTTGGGTAAAGTTGCACCTGCAAGCATTGTCAAATTATGTCAAAACTTTTTAGTTGAAAAACTACAAAGACCCAAACAACTGCTCGGCAGTTTGTGCAATTGGCAATAAAAGCTTTCAAAAGGCAGATTGGAACATCATGAAAATAAAACACCCCAGTACATCCACAATACAAACATTAGTCATACATGTTTTTGAATACCTCTGCATACCAGTACCTTTGTCAACCAACGTACACACGACACAACAACCAATACAGGTAGGAAAGTCATCTTGAACAACACGGACAATAATGCACGCCTTGTGATGTCTCTGCACCACGACTGCTGGGCTCCGCAGTGCGAGCAGGAGGAGTTTCATCTTCACCTGCTTTAACCAAATGAGAGGTTGCACTTGGTGCATATCACCCACAACTCCATTGCTACGCGCATTTGAACAAACCAGGGACCGAATGGAAGTAGGGCAAGTTAGCGCAGGTTTGACTTACTACTACTACTACTACTACTACTACTACTACTCCTACTCCTACTCCTACTCCTACTCCTACTCCTACTCCTACTCCTACTCCTACTCCTACTCCTACTGCTACTGCTACTGCTACTGCTACTGCTACTGCTACTGCTACTGCTACTGCTACTGCTACTGCTACTGCTACTGCTACTGCTACTGCTACTGCTACTGCTACTGCTACTGCTACTGCTACTGCTACTGCTACTGCTACNCCTCGTCTACTCGCTCTAGTCTCCTCGTCTACCTCGTCGTCCTCGCTCCTCGCTCCTCGTCTCCTCGCTCCTCGCTCCTCGCTCCTGCTCCTGCTGCTGCTGCTGCTGCTGCTACTGCTACTGCTACTGCTACTGCTACTGCTACTGCGATTGCTACTGCGACTACTACTACTACTACTACTACTACTACTACTACTACTACTACTACTACTACTACTACTACTACTACTACTGCTACTGCTATATGAACAAACATGTGATGAATTCTCGGGAAGATTACCACGTTTTAACATCCAAACACTGGAGCTACCTGTTTTAGGCAACATGTTGCGGCTGGCTAGACCAGTGCCAACCTCAAACATATCTGCTACTGATGCCATCTTTCACACTAGATGCTTGACACATTACAATCATGCAAGTGGAGCAGTCTCCCATTGACACTTCCTGAATCATGAAAAGGTTCACCGTCCGACCCTGGCGCCTTGAAAACCAACACTTTCAACTGTGGATAGATTCACGTGGCGGCGCTGGAGGGTATCTATGGTGGGTGATGCTGGTGACGCACCTGCAACAAAATCACAACAAAGAAACCATAACGACATCAACTATGCGAGCATGTGTGAGCATCATCCATCATTATCAAACAATTGTGCTCAAAATGGACATTGACATAAATGATAGACATTAATTGATCATTGCCTGTAGTATCCTTCCATTCTTCAATGATGTTCATGCATGTTGAAAGACATGGGAGATTATACCAGCATAGACCTTAGATAGCAAAAACATTTTTTTTGTACACCACGCCCCCCAGAGTTGGTCGTCACCCCCTCAACCATAGCACCCTGCAATGCCACCACGTCCACTCCTCCAAAGTTGGTCGTCACCTTCCCCCCAACCATGGCACACTACAATGGCACCCTACGAAGGCACCCAGCAATGGCACCACGTCCACTGCACCCTGCAATGGCACGCTGCGTGGCACCCTGCAATGGCACCACGTCCACTGCACCCTGCAATGGCATTCTGGTGCCACGTCCAATGCGCAAAAGTGGTTCGTCGCCCTCCCCCCCTATTGGAAGTAAAAACCCCTATAGCTATCGCTATCTGGGGGAAAAAAACAAGATGCTAGGTGCCAAAAAGAAACACATCATCTAACATCTCCATACCATCTCCGCTCCTATAGGCTAGACTAGACCGCAGCAACCAAAACCCATGCTTCCAGTCAATGGTTTCTGCACGTCAACAAACGCATTGTGCCTGTTTCTGTTCCAGCAACCCGGCCTCCCCGTCCCTGCGGAACTTCCTCTTTGGGCAAAGTTGCACCTGCAAGCATTGTCAAATTATGTCACATCCCAGCATGTTGCCTTCCTGACGGATCGGATGCGCGAAACATTGAAAAACAGCTTCACAAAATCTGTTATTCAAAGAGCTGCTGGACGCTGGAGGTAAGTTTTTCAAGCCGATCTGTATCCCAACCACTAATCCTTCCAACACTTCCAGCTGGAAAGCCTTGGGACTCTCCATCCTTCTGCTTGGATGGTCCTGAGTTGGGAATGCAACTTGCAAATGCAAGCGACGTGAAATTGAACGCTTCATCCAAGCTGGAGGAATCAAAATGAATATGAACATGATGAACTATGATTATGGACACACAATAAAACATATATAATAATATGTGTGTAAGTATATAATATTCATATATATAGATATATATATATATATACATATGTCTACTTCAAATGAAATATGTATGTTAGAAAAACAGCGATTTGAGTGGTACAGTATTTGCGTCCAGTGGACAAAAAAACAATCTTAATGAATAGCATCAATGGGTAGGAAAACATCAAATAAAATCCATGTGTCCCATGTGCCTCTGCTTTCTTGACCAAACGGAGCAGCCTTCGCAATACCTCCAACGCTCAGCAGCAAGAAAGTTGTTGGCCACCAAACTGAACTGTCCGAGACTGCCTACATATTAAGCTTCTCCAGAATTCTTCTCTCTCTCTCAAATTTATAAAGTACTTAAATTTCCCTGACTCCATCCTGAAATTAAAAACTGGTGATGTCTCACTTGTTTCCCCAGTTTCTCAAACTGTTAACCCTACACTTTCCCACCGCCCGCTCCTGGTCTCCTCAGCTCAACTTTGGCTTTTGCTTGACCTGTCGTCAAACTCTCTTGATGGCGCACTTGAAGTTGCTAAGATCTTTGAAAGCAAAAGGAGGATATAAAGTATTTCAACAAATTTATGCAAAACTGTGTGAATGTGAAGTATATATACGTATATATAAACAAATATAATATATGATATATGTACATTTATATCTATGGATGAATAATATTGTACATCTGTTGTGTGGAAGCAATACCTGGCATGGGAGCGCCTTGAAGCCTGGTTGCACGGGCCTTCGCAGCAGCACCTGGTGGATAACTCAGTGGAAACCATGAGAGGCATGTCCCAATTTAGATGGTGCACAGTCGAAATTGGCAAAATATCAAATGGCAATAAATCGCAATATGTTTGTATTTTGTGTGTATGTGGGTGTGACCATCTGACCATCAAGAGAAGTACTAATAGTCGTGTCAGTAGCTATCCCTATGGTGTTCATGGTATATCAAACCATCACACCAACCCTGATTGAGGCAGTTTATGACAATGCAACTTCAAATTAGGAAAGCCAGCAGATTTGGCAGGCGCACAGAGACACTGCTATGGAATGTTATGGAGACAGCAATCTTTGTAAAGCCTGAGTCACCTGAGTTAATCACCAACATAAAGCTTATCACTAACATAAAAAATCCTGAATTCCTAAACTCAGGTCATCTGAGATGGCTATGCCCGGGTATGCTTGACCATAGATCTTATCACTTTCTGGCAAGCTACGAGGAGGACTTTTTGGCAGCGCCCGTGGAGGAGGAGCAACTGCCTGGCAAACGGCTTGAAGAAACCCTTGGAACATGCAAATTAAGAGATATGAGAATTCATGATGATCATCATGAGAATGGGGATGATGATGATGATGATGATGATGATGATGATGATGATGATGATGATGATGATGATGATGATGATGATGATGCAAATGATGATGCTGATTACGATTACGATGACGATGACGATGACGATGATGATGATGATGATGATGATGATGATGATGATGATGATGATGATAGTGATGATAGCGATGATAGGGATGATGCTGATGATGATGATGATGAGGAGGATGATGATGATGCTGTTGCTGATGCTGATGATGATGATGATGATGATGATGATGATGATGATGATGATGATGATGATAGTGATGATGATGACGATGATGACGATGATAGTGATGATAATGAGGAGGAGGAGGAGGAGGAGGAGGATGGAGGAGGATGGAGATGAAGATGAACAGGATGATGACGTCGAGGGTTGATGGCTGATTTGCTGATTATTGCTGGTGATTGCTGCTGACTCCTTCCAATGATGCAAATGGAAAGATATTGTAATGTAAACAATGAGACAACTACTTGCACCTCAGTATGTTTTGAGTCCGAAGGCACAAACAGAACACAACATGGCTCAACATTGGAGTTTGGTACTTGTACTTAACAACAGGTGCCTGGCAAGCAACCAAGCTGAAGTCATTACACCCCAGCACCACTTGATTGTGGCCCTGTATCTTTGCAGGATGTCAAAAGCAAACAACAAATTGATGATGTAAGGGACCACCAGTAACACCCAAGACCTTTATGATGTTTGATGTCTTCTATCGATGCCCCTTTCGCAGCCGCTGTTTTCCCTTCACCACGCAGTGCTGCTGGGAACTGAATCAGCCCACCTCATATCGATTCAAGTTGGCAAATCTCCAACTTCGGGATTTTCGAAATGGCAAATGTTGGAAGGTTGGAGGAATCCAATCATCTTCTCTGTCAGCCACACCTAATTAAAACTACTGCAATTCTGAATTATATATATATATATCTCATATGTTCTACAATTATTCATGTATAGAATTGTGAAAATATGTGTATATATACACACACACACCCTTTTATACATTGAACTTAGGGTACCATTTTTTTCAAAGTCATCTTGGATACTAAGAGTCCATCCAAGACACTGACAGCATCAAAAACATGTCCGATCCTAGAAAACAAATTCTGAGAAATTGTGGGCAATGCTTCCAAATATGTGAGACAAAGACAAATTACAACTTTGAATATTGTTGAGTCATTCAAATCATTCAACATTGGAGGTCAATCATCAACAATCTTCAGTGATATCATATGTGCCAGAGTCAAAACTCCTTAAATTGGCCATGGTCATCCCATCTTTCTTTTAGGGAATGGTTTATGACCCTCCCCTGAAAATCATAAGTTGACCGACCTTTTTTACTGTTTGAGAAACCAACAAAAATCCCTTCCACTTTGGATGGTTGCGACTCCGGTCCGTGCCGGTTGAATCATCCAAGTGGCTGGAGCCCTTGTACTGCTTCACCGCAGCGCAAACGCTCTTCGCTTTGCTCGTGTCGTAGAAATAACTCCTGGGGGAAATCCCGGGTCCTTGGGGGGTTCCGGGAGCTTTGTACCTTTAAACACCCTTCAATATGTTGATTGATTCTGCAGCCATAAGGGCCATTGAATCTTGAAATTTCATGGAGGAACATCAAATGGCAATTTCATGATCAATCATCAACACGTACCAATCAATACTTGTTATCTGTATAATGTATACTGTATATTATATATTTCAATATATTTCGACATTTACCAATCACAACTCGAAACTCATGCAATACCAGGGTCTTGAAATCAAGCGACAACTAAGTCAAAGTCTGGTGGACAAGGTGGACATAGCACATATGCGATCAATGTTAGTGGCGACTCTCTAAATTCCAAGATTCTTTGGCCAAGAAAACGAAGACTTCCTTTGCATGAGAATCACCTTGGGAATTCAGTGAGTACAACGGTTACCAAATGAGGGCCTCCGCATCCACGGAGGGTTTTCTTACATGAACCGCCTACACGGCTGCCTCCGCGGTTGTTTAATGATAATCATCTTCCACATAATACATGATAATAAATCTGCAAGTAAGTAAAAGAATCCACACACACACACAACGGGTGATCATCAAAGATTAGAAAGTTGCTTTTGTTTTGAGTTTGGATCTACTTCTCACGTCATCAATGGCACAAAGGAAGAATGCAATGCTGAACCCTCAAAACGCACAACACCCCATACCCCTCAGACATGATAATGTTAACCCTTTCTGAATTGAAATTGAATAACCCCCGCCTTTGCCTGTGGCATTCCACATGCAGACGTTTTTTCTATGTAGTTGAAAGCGGATACAAAACAGGTTTTCACACAAATAAGTAGTCCAACTTTAGTTCATCATCTGGTTTTTGGAATTGTTTATCAATAAATTCAAAGTTTGTATATTTGGAAAGCCTCTGAAACCCAGAAGAATTGACCCTCATGGCTTGCCAAGCCTTTGGAAACCCCAAATTGGAGATTTTACAAACACCTACAGTAAACCTTGCTCTTGTTGGGCCGGGTCGGCATTACCTGAAAAACATGACTCCCCCAACACAGCCCAAAAAAAAACTAAGAAATGAAGAACAAAAACACCACAAAAACTTACCCTGAAAACCTGTATATGCCCAGAAGATTGGAATGATGAATGGTTCTCGGGGTAATGTGTGCAATTCTCACTCTTGTCCACCGCTCACATTGTCGCCAATCTCGTCAGCATTGTCCGATTGTGTAGGCCTCTGAGGCAAATGTCTCATTGCGGCCAAGCTTCTGGCGGCTACGCGGAAATGCAATACACCCAGCCTCAATGCACTGCAAAGATAAATTGCAAGTCATCCTCACTGCTTCTTCCCCCTCCAAACCTGGTCTCTTGAACTTTTTGGAATTTCATATTGATCCAACAACATCTTCAATAAAGCATCTCCAATCATATCCATTTCGCCAACCCTTGAACCAACATAGACCACATCTGGCAGAAGTCTGAGGCCTCCCAACTTGGCAGCCAAGGCTTCACCCTCTTCAACTTGAACTTCCACATCCTCCAAGTCATCCTTACATCGCGCCATCACCTGGCGGTGCTCGCGTCACTGGGACAACTCCGGGCCAAAATTCCAGGCACTACCCAACCGCAAACTATGTGGATCAAGATGGAACTCCAGTTTTTTCAAACAAAATCACACGACATTGCAAATGGATCTCCATACTAACTATATACTGTAATCAGAAAATATTACAGTAGAAGTTTCCAGCGGAACCATCATGCATTGTGTTTTTCCGGGGTTTTTTAGCCGAGTGGCCAATAAACTTTGGGCACCGCACAATTCTCGCAACATCACGACCCAAAGTTCTGCCGCTTCCAAAGATTTCCTGCCACCGCAGGAAACGTCAGGGAAATTTAATCCAGCCGACAACACGGCTGCCGCCTCCAGCATGTTCAACGATACGCAATAAAAATCAATAAAACATGTTTGGCCACATCTACCCGGAAAAAAAAAAAAAACAATCTCTAAATTTCTCAAAAAAAAGGAGTGATGTCACTGATGTCCTGTCGTTGGAAGCATAAACAATGATACAAGCTTTGGCATGGATGCAATGTTTTTCCGCCAACGTTCGTGGATCATCAATGCCTCAGGTATCGGCCAAGTTTGGTGGAAGCCCATTTGACAAGACATCGAGTTGTCAAATCCTTAGATTGAAATCAACGGAATAGGTGTACAATAATTAAATACTAAACACGGTAGTGTAGTGCTTGCATACTAATCGCACTTTTAGCCTGTGTTCTACAAACAGAATCTGCCAGCTGTTGCTCAGAGCAACAAAATGCAATCACTGAATTGGACTAATGACAAGTGTACAGCACACAAAATTCGGAGGTCACTTGAGACCTATCCGATCCCATAGGCTGCAAAAAAAATTGGTGATTGTTCGTTAAAATCCCAAACTCCGTTTTACACTTAACCAAACCGACCGAAACGCACATGGAGACCCTTTCTTCAGCCCACGGGCCACATTGGCCACAGACAGGCGACCTGGAGTATCCCAAACATGAAACGTCACCTCTTCACCTGCTGTCTCCAGTCGTTTCTCCACGAAGTCCGTCACAAGCGTTTGCTGATACCTGGGATCTCTGAAGGTTTTTGTTGACCCCCAAGAAAAAGCCATCAAATATCAGAAATATATAGAAATATCATGTCTGTGTTGGTCAAAACATGCTTGATTTCACAGAACTGAAGGGCAGTTTCAAAACAAAAAACACCCCAATTATGAATGGAAATAGTCCATCATTGGAAAATACAATGAAGACTTTTAAAAAAACCAATGGATAGGAACTTGACTGCCGGGCCCTCGTCAAATGCCACTCATTGAATGCCTGAATTCTCCGAGTTGCTTCAGGTTAGGACTCCTCCCACAGAATCTTCGCACCAAAGAGCTCTTTCCAGTTGCGGTGCTGCCCACTACAGCCACACGCCAAGTGAGTTCAACATCGAAGTCATCCTGATGTTTACAAACATCTGCAAAAGTGTGCCAAAGTCAAACCTTCCCCCCAAAAAAAGTGAGGAACAAAGAAAAAGAAAATGCATCACAATCACTTGAAGAGTATATGTTGTAACATCAACCGCTCAAAGGGGCCAACGATTTCCATCACCCCTGTTTGTTTGCAACCCTCCAAAACGAGTATCGCAGGTGGCTTCTGACAAAAGCTGCCCCAAACATTGCGCAGCGACAGGCTTTGCAGTCGTAGCGGGCACCTGTCGACTCAGTGCAAGGGGCAAATGTGGGTTTGACATAGTCTAACCGAGAAATTCAAATGTGGGGTAAACATCCAAGCTATGTTCTGCTAATGTAAAAACGAACAGGAAGGGAATAGTTGATGTAGAAGTACGTGGCCTGTCATGGCGTGCAGCTTTTTCCAAAGAACAATGCTGACAATCTTTTCCTGTCCGAATGGCACAACATTGAAACTACTAAGTTTAGTTTAAAAGCCATCGTGTAAGACATGATGGGCGATCATCTTCAGCTTCTCGCATGGTTGTTTCGCATGTAATATCAAGAACCAAGGGTGAATCATGTCCAATCTCACATGCCCGTGTCTGTCATCACACCCTTTCATGCAAAATCTTGACAACTTTCAAGACACATGGACTGATCATATCAGGAAACCAATCAGGAAGGAGGTAGCAAAACTCTTGCCGATTGAAGACTCATCCAACACATCCTTGGAGCTTATCCGTTTCTATAAGAAATCCAATCCTATGCATTGCATGTAGTTCAAGTCTAAAATGGACAAACACTAAACATAATATATACAACACAATTGGAAACGTGACTGAAACGTGTAGGAACACCGCATAAACAGCAACCATTGTTCTGGATTGAGCGAAGTGCTCAAGTACGAGAAAAGGCACAACTTCAATCATTTCAAAGGCGACACGCCACTTTAAACGTTCAGACTTGACTCTGTCAATTCTGGTGTATACATACAATATATACAACTATATATGTAATATATAATATACCATGAGCCCCCAAAACCTACATTTTTTGTAAATGACCTGGTTTTTAGGTGATCAACACCTTTATTTTTAATGGGTTTGGGGGCTCATGGTATATGTATATAATTATATATATATACATTATAGGTACATATACATATCATCTAAAGTTACGATATTACGAGCATTTCAATTCTTACCAGAACATCTCTGGCTTTTCATTTCTGTCACAGCTTGATGTATCTGTATCAGGGTGAAACCTCTCTTGCCCGTTTCGTTGTACCAGCCCGCGCCTCGGGCACAGCAGAAATACCCAATAAACCGCGGGCAGCATCGGGATCGTCCTGCAAATGTGCATTTGGGGTGACCATTCTTCTGAATGTACGACAGGACTATAGACTTGTGTGGTATCCATACAACTGTCACTCTGGGCCAAGCAAATACGAGTACCAGTGGAATTCAGTCCATTGAACAACGGCAAGTTGCGGTCAACAGTGCTGACATGCGTTTCGAGTGTTCCTATGGCCTTTATCAATATATTCCGAAAATAACTACTTGCCTGGTAGCCAAGTACCTTAATTATCTACTATACAGTCTGGCATGATTACTTGAAAGAAATACAGTACCCAGAATGATACCAGAATGAAATATCTAAATGATGTTTCATACTCTTAAGTCGTTTCCTTCAATCTGGCACCTCTGCAATAATTGCAATGGCCCGTGCAAGCTCCGCAACATCATCGCTGGATGGCATCGCCGACAGGCGGACTAAAAAGACCGCTTCAGTGCGTTCAGCACTCGGATTTCTTGGCTGTGCTTGTGTTCATCTTGTATCATCTTGTCTTTTTGTGGGTCACAAATTCCACAGTTACAGTTCAACACCAGGTAGCTAATAGAAAGGTATCATGAATTCAGCTCATCATCTGTAACCAAAATCAATTGGAGGCTGTGGAATCTCAACCAAACCACTTCGTCACCGGATTCCCTGCTGCAGGTGGCAGGAGACTCTGAGACTCTAAGGCGCTCGCCATTTTGCTGTGGATCAAGACTATCAACATCTTCCCTAACGGCCCTAACGCATCCAAGTAGGAAGACAAATATGTTACAATGATATACAAAATATTCCCTTGGTGATGTTAGACTCTTAGACAAGATCCCAACTTCAGAAATTTCTTGCAAACATCAAGTAACCTTTTTGGAGGGGTCCGACATTTAATCTGACACGCCCCACCACGCGGCGCCTCGCAGCTGATTGTACTAGCCTCAGGCTAAAGCAACGGCAGTTTTTGTTGACGAAATTTGATGACTTTATAGAGTTTGAACTTATAAATCATGCTCTCCATTTGCTGCTGGCGTTCCAAACAACCAACAACATGAAAACTAAAGATGTTTAGTAAATGATGCTGTTCAAGAAACACGTTCTAAGACTCATGGGTCTCAAATACCGCATATATCTGAGTGATGGCATCGTTTGAGTCACAACAACAATGGGGCAACAAAGCCACCATTGCAAAAGCCGTGGACATACTGAGACTTCCTGCTGAAGAACTGCTCTCAGCACGTTTGGCTGCAGGCGCCGCCTGAAAACATCTGAAAACATCAATGTGATTGTTGTCTTAGGTGTCTCCAAAGATTGGGGGGAATCTAAAGTCAAGTTGCATTTCCAGGTTTTTCCAATATCAATTTGGGTGTCCCAAATATGGCAACATCCCAACACACCATGTTAAAGGCCTTGGCCTCTGGTGCTTCCACCGATCCCTGACAGTGAAGGGCATGTGAAGATACGTGCCTTTAACACATCTCTAGTGAATGTAGGAATTTAAGTGACGTGTCATATAAGTCTGCACATGCTCGAACAACATTAAGACCAACGCATATGAAATAAATGATTCAACGGCGAGCAACAAACCACGATAGCTACCGAGATTTCTAGTAGACTTTCTACTGTATATATATATATACATACGTATATATATATACGATTACGCTTGATTGCGCAAATATGATCATACTTGGTTAACTGACAAATAGTTTCTATAGCATCAGCATTACACATTAATTTGGAATAAGTGGAATTGTGTAGGACATTTGCAAACACTCATGGTGTTCCTTTGGACACATCACATGTTCAGGTGGTGTAACATCAATTCGACCAGGGTGGCAGCATTGTGAATCCTTCTCGAGTTGTGTGCTTCATGCTGAACAATATCACAACAAATACTATCGGAAGATGTCCTTTTGACGCTTTTGCTTGTTAATCATTAGATCTTTTCTGGATATCTCGGGCTATAATAGCATGTAATGACCAAATAGATCCAAACAGTGATTTGATTAAGTTCTATCTCGCTGCTATAAACAATAGTTTACAAAAAGAAACCCAAGAGCAGATCCCGTAGGTTTCAATAATCGAAATCAGCCGACACACTGACTCTGGCATACTCTAGCTCGCTATGTTGAAACTCTGTGATGATACTTGTGTTTCCAAACAAGCAAAGAACGATAAAAAAAAACGTTTGGAACACCCGTCACAAGGTTCCCAAGGTTCCAGTTCCGGTGCCTTCTCGGCACTTACTGCTCTGAAATGTGCAGATAGTGACCGTGCTGGCGCTGGTGAAGCTTGCCGTGAATTCATAGGACGCACTGGCGCCTTTAAAGCCTGGAGGCGTTTTTTCTACAAAAATCGGCCGCAGGGCTGCAAAGGCAAACGTGCGGATAACTATAGCTATATCATTATAGCTTTAAAATGATCAACAAACCAAACAAAAACATCACATGGAATGACAACATACTACAAAATAACGCAAGATAAAACAGTAAACATCACAGAACAGTATTTTTACATCATGCAATATATACACTTCAGTCACAGCATCAAAAGTGTTCACTTGATGGAATCAAGTCACAGTACCAGTGGACGTGCGCCGTGGAAAGCTGCGTCGCACACGATCCAGCTCGGGTCGGGCTTGAAGGGATGTAGCATCCGTGGAACGCCGGCGTACCAGTTGCGGGCTGGGGCATTCGGGAGGCGGTTCTGAGGGTTCCCGAAAGCCAAAGGGTGAGTTGCTAAGGCGACTCACAGGACGATCCGAATGTCTTGGACTGAACTGAGATTCGGTACGCTCGTACCAAACAGCATCAGCACGACCCAAGCGATCCTGGGAGGAAGGTGGAGTTTTTGGTGTTTGCATGTGTTTGTTTGTTTAGTGCCACTGTTTGCTTGGGATTTGGAGAACACAACTTAAAAACGAAGAATCTGAGACTGTGATGCAATACACAACTGCGTTGTCGATTTCATAAAAAAATCATTCCTTTGATTTCCTCTGCTGCAACGAACACGACCCAGGACAAACACACGGGTTGTAGGTAGCCTGTTTAGATGGTAGCACATTGCTTGTATTAAGTTCTAAACCAATCTCCGTTAGTCACATTGATTCACCACTTTGCCGTACCCGCCAAATGCCTTGGTATAGGAAGCTCCTTTGGCCTCCACTTCTTCCAGTCTTCGTGTTAAGACTGTTTCCAACTCAGCCATGGCGTCAAAGTGCAACGCCAGTTGTGGAGATGTTTTCTACTGCATTGATGGTCCTTGATGGTCCTCGTACAGTAGGAACATATGTTCGGGTTTGTAGAGTAGCAAGTCTCTACAAGCTGGAGTCTGTCTCTGCTGCAGTGGTTCCTGCAACAAAGTGGTTTCACTGGAGAGTGTACAATAGTTGGCATTCTTGTGGTTGAGTCAAGTCAATCTCAACTCTGCCTGACTGTCTTTTCAAAAGCATCATTCTTATTTTATCAAATTCAATCTAGATCATATTACTTTGGAGGTTGAGGAGAAAGCCACCATGCACATCAACTCCATGTGCAAATGCTCAATAACCAAGCTCATGAGAAGCCAAAATAGCAAGTGTGGCCAACAACATCATCAAGCACTGACAATCAAATTCCAAGGGGAAGAGAATCACTCTTAACA
Source organism: Breviolum minutum Mf 1.05b.01 (assembly GCA_000507305.1). Lineage (NCBI taxonomy): Eukaryota > Dinophyceae > Suessiales > Symbiodiniaceae > Breviolum > Breviolum minutum. The sequence goes on from DF240382.1 coordinate 30,847, forward strand.
ACGGAGAAGAGTAAACGTCCAATTGTCAACCTTTGGGAGAGATAATTTTTTCGGTGACTCCTTGACGCAGGTCTGAATTCAGCACAACGTTGCAAACTTCATTGATCTCCCTGCAGAAAGCCATCTCCAAAAACAACTTGCTAAGTGTCTGAGAGACCAGAAAAATAGCTAGAATTCCCTGAAGATTTATACTAATGTTGATACAAGTCCTCTGAAATATATATATATACATATATATATATATTACATCATATGCAGTATATATCATTGAGTAGTGGACCTATTATTCTTTGTGACGAACTCCCTGTGATGGGTTAGATTCCTTGGGCAGGTTTGGTTGCCGATGGTTCGTTAGAAATCATCCACCGATCCACCGTTTTTGAAACCTTTGAAGGCAATAAAAACTTGGTATCCCAATCACAATCTGCAGGGAAAACACAAGTTGCAGGGCTCCTATGTACATACCTGCTTCTGGAGAAAGGATCATGGCACTTCCTGACATGTTCAGTGTTGAGAGGCTGTTGGCTGTTGAAAGGAACATGTCCCCCAGCCATCACAAATGCTGTGATGGAAGACAACCATTTCATCCTGCCATGTTTGTTTCCCACTCCACTCGGGACGGCACAGCACTGAACATTGTGAAAACGATACAAGCAAAACTCTGTCATGGATCTCTGATCATCCAAACAGGAGCAAAACCTGATGACTAATTATGAATGTCTCGGAGCATAAGCCATTCGAATTCTTTCGACAAAGTCCAATGTGTCCAAGATCCAGCAAGATTCAAGGGTACTACATCACTACATCTTATCGATTTGCTTGGGGCACAAAATGGCAAAATATATCAAAATATACTTAATCACAGAAAGAGATCAGGACGGAGCATTGCCTACAGCCTGTTTGTGTATGCCTGAGCCCGGTATTTGAGCTCAACCCTCTGCCTGGGTTGTCTACTTCGGCTCTTGAAACGGCTTACCAAAACACGCAGTGCACAGAGTGTACATATGAAAAACTTTGAAAGACTCCAAGTACCAAGGAAATTGCATTTGAAGCATCTGAATGCATCTGAACTCATTGTTTCAACGTCAACTTATGTCGAAATTGCTTTCACGTGGTGACAAAGCATGACAAAACCACTTCGTACATCTGGCGGACATAGGTGACAGGTGCACCTTCAAAAAATTCTGGGTTGGATCTTTGGCCCCTCAACTATCTGCACATTGCTGCCCTCAAGCGAAGTCCACCCACAGATTCCCATGGTGACCATACCCGAGTGCCAGAGGCGTGCCATGTCACAGAAAAGTTGATGGGCATATACCCGGAGTTGACTCCCTCGAAACATTCTATACATGCTAATTTGACAAGCTACCAAAAACATATCATTGTAACATACAATATACAAGTGTCAGTATCAAGTAACAAATAAGATATGAGCATCTGAAAGGCAATATTGTGTATATACGGTATATATATATGTATTATCCTACTTGTCTTCCTGTTTCATCTGTTTCTATTCACATGGCTCTCTCTAGGCTTTGTGCCCAAAAGGATGTCAATTTGTATTCGCCATCCCTGGAGATTAGCTATTATAAGTCAAATTATCATTTGTTTGGCTAGTGCGGCTAGTGCTTAGTTAGTAATGGAACCTGAAGAATTGAATCATTGGACATATTACATCTACATACATCTACCATATCTAAAATCACCCTGCAATGATAATCAATCGCACTGGTGATTCATTCCAAGAATTTTCGCTTCCCGTCCTGCTAACAACTAATGAACAATGACTCAATGTTTGAAATCGCCAAATTTCGAGTAGTCCTTCCCAGTCACGATTCGCATCCATCGTGGCCCCAGTCAGTTGCACATGGCCAATGCACGAGGTCGGCCAATGATAGGCCCGTCCAAGCGTACCTCAGCGTCAAAAATGGTTTCGGGATGTTCCAGGTTCCGAAATCACAGAACAAAATCATAGAACATGAACGAAGAAACGAAATGAGCCCATAGAATCAGTGGCGTGCATGATCCAACTTCAACCAAAAAAACAAGATTAGCCAACATACTAGAATCACTGAGAAGTATCACATGTCATGTGTGATGAACACTTTCTCTGAGAGTAGTTGCCCACCAGTGCTCGTATGGTAGCTCAATCCTGCAAACAAAACAACAACATGTTTTGGAGATACAGTAGGAGATGCTCGATGCCCATCTGACTTGTTCATCTGTAGCCAAAGGTCCTCCTCCAAGATCGAAATCCCACCTCAGAAAAGGTGGGGAGATGAATTTTTTGTTGCAGCTGTCAGCAGGATATTTCTCCTTCAGGAAGTTCAGCCTATGTTCAGCTGGTATAGATTGGTTTTCAAGGGTCACAAGCGATGTCTTTGATGTGCTATTGATGCTCAGGCCGTTGCTCCTTTCCAATCTTGATCACTGATTTCATGGATGTGTATATACGTATCTAAAAATAACAGTTCACAGGTCGTCTTAATCTAAGTTGATATTACGAGAATCTGCAGTCAAAACTATAGCACTGTTGTGAATTCAGGATCCAACCAATTGCGGGCAAGCCAAGGTATAGCCTTCCTGAAGTCAAAACGACCATCACCCACGGAATGCGATGATGTCAAAGAATCCTTACCAAATGATGACTATGACATACTATGACTGTGACCTTGTAAGTACTATTCTCTGAGATTCCCAGATTGAATGTGATTTTCAATGTCCATGCAATTCTCCTGATCGTAGCCACGAATAGTTTGATCCAAAGATTCGATCGCCGAATCCAAGGCTTTCATTACACCTCGGGCAGGATGTCATTCTGTGTACCCCATAGGATCCATGTATGGTATATTTACCTACATTTACCATAAAAATCAACTAAATGTACGTAGGTAAATATACCATACATAGATCCTATGGGTACATCTATCATCATCAAGGATGTACCTTGAAACATTTCTCATTCGTCAGTATCAGGATTTTTGCGCATCATCAGGATTCTGATTCTGTACCCAGTTGCCAGGATTCGATTCAACAAATTGCGAAAGCTGAAATAAAACGAAATGATACACCCCGGAAATTTAACATAGCCCCTGAAAATTGATGATTGGAAGATTAGTTTCCTTTTGGGATTGCCTATTTTTAGGGGCTATGTTAAATTTCTGGGGTGTACAACAAACATCAACAAATCATCAGGTATCCTCTTGCCCAATCCTTAGCAACATGGTGACTAAGACCCAACCGCCGCAACTCGGTCTGCGCCTCGGTGAAAATGGGTTCTGCGCAAACGGCAACTGATGGGGTATCCATTTCCAAAGTTAAATGATCCAACAAAAACGATCCCATGATATTTCCTCTTTAATATATATAAACTTACAATATACCCAAGTCATTTTCTAAGAGTATCTTTTCATCCGGGTACTCAGTATTCAGTATCCCATTTTCACCCATCCATGTCAAGACCTGGCTGTTTGAATCAAATCTAAGTATACACAGATCTTCAACACACCAGCAGCTACATAGAATCATCACCCCGGTTGCACAACTCAAGGTTTTTTCGAGTTGTTCATGGTCTAATTAACCATGAACCATAGGTCAATTATGAAACTGGAACTCCGTACGTTCTATCCGCCCTGACAGAATTACAGGCGATCCTTTTCACAGCTTTCACCCCGAGGTCATTCCAGTGTGAAAATACCCTATCAAAATTGATGTTGGATATCAGTACAGGTATTCAGGGGAATTTGCTGGGCGCCTCTTGGTAGGTTCAAGGAAACTTCCTCCAGTGGTACGAGACTCCGTGCAAACCATCAGCCCGACGCCGAATGAACTCCGCTGCGGAGCGCTGACGCGCAGTGGCCTTGTACCACATCATGAGAGATTTTATTTTCCTGCATTTGTTTGTGTCACAACTTACGGCAAATTATGCTTTTTTGCGAGGCCCTCCGAATGCAAAAGCTGAGACGCTGGAACGAAAAAACATGTAAAGTATTGTAAAGTCATGTCGTGCATAGACAAGCATCAATGCATACATGATCATACATGTCATATCATGTCATATTATATTCCCTTCAAATCCCTTCAATGTCTTTTGGGCATGAGGGAGATGAACCTCAAGCGGGGAAGTTAAAATATCCTCCTCAGAATTAGCGGCTAGGGCGAGGGCTTTACAGCATCTCCTTGTTCCTGTGCTCAGCATCTACCTCCTACCAGTACTCTTGGAAAATAAATATCAGTTGCCTTCGAACCATCAACATCACTATGTGATCGTCGTCGTTGTTGTTGTTGTTGTTGTTGTTGCTGCTGCTGTTGCTGTTGCTGTTGCTGTTGTCGTTGTCGTTGTCGTTGTCGTTGTCGTTGTGGTTGTTGTTGTTGTTGTTGTTGTTGTTGTTGTTGTTGTTGTTGTTGTTGTTGTTGTTGTTGTTGTTCTTGTTCTTGTTCTTGTTCTTGTTCTTGTTCTTGTTGTTGTTGTGGTTGTTGTGGTTGTTGTTGTTGTTGTTGTTGTTGTTGTTGTTGTTGAATTGATTGGGATTGTAAGCATCGCAAGCCCTTTCCAATTAAACAAACATATAAAACAATTTGATGCAATAGTCTGATATTCCTTCTCCTAACTGAGATCTTCACAGGATTCCATTACTAGGTAAAAACCCGTGAGTCTCCAAAATACCCATCTGTAAAAAAAACACATAAACATCAAAAAATGGCGCAACTCGGATGTACTGGTTGGTTTACATGGGTGTTTCCAAAAATAGGGCTACCGGCCCCCAAAATGGATGGTGAAAATAATGGAACACCCTATTTTTTGATGGATGATTTGGGGGGGAAACCCAATATTTTTCGGAAACACCCACATGAATTCCCTAGCAATTTGTAGCCTCTCTCCCAGTTGCTATCAGTATTGCCTCATAGCCTTGGCCGCAATATGATAACCTCGGGTGGTGCCACCAGTTTTTTGAATATCCTTTGATTCTGAGAATTTCAGTAACTTGATACTTGATCTGAAATGAAATTTATTGAATGCTCAAAGATCTTGAGAACATTGGACATACTATAAAATTGTTGGTTGGTTGTTGTTTTTTGGAAGGTGTCAACATGTCATTTGAACCTGCTTCCTATGACATCTAATATGATCTGGCCACACTTCAGCAGACTTGCCCCTGCCAGAACGATTCTTGTTCAGCTCAGTTGATAAATTAAACTAGTTGTTTCTTGTTGGCGATGTCACATGTTCCAAAGAACTTCTCACCCAAATGTCAAACAGAATCACTTCTGCCAGTTCTTAGATGAAGATATAGTTCTCAATTTACTGCATGAGTCCACCTCCTCTTACCTGCGCAAAAAATGGAGGTCGCCAAGACACAGAGTTTCTGCTTGCGCTTCGACCAAGGCATCCAAGTCACTCTCGGCTTGGCCAATGGCCTTCACAGGATTGACCAGCTGCCGGCAGCTGAGTTGTATGGGAATCAACATAACAAAATCCTGCTACCTTGGCTGTGATCATCAACAGCTTGCAACCCACTGCACTTTGTGGATCCAGCCTCAGTAAAAGTCGAAAAATCCGTCTGTGGCGTATTTCCACTTCTTCCAACATCTTCGTTGTAAAATGTATGTTTGACTTCTACATTCATAGATACTCCCTACGCCCCTTATGTTTTTGTTTCTGCCAACTACCATCATACCATCATTGACATCAACTTGTATGAATTGTATGGTATACATAATATATATATATATATACACACATCATACAAGTATATACGTATATTATATATATATGCATAATATACATGCTGTGTTCAGTAGGCTATACCACCAGCTCATCCGACCCACTGACTGCCAGGCAAAGAGGTGAGCAACATCTCAACAGCTCGCCAAGCCTAAACGGGCGAAAAGGTTCGCGGTTTGTACATGGGAAGTTTGTTGGTTTAAAATGATCACCTGGTGGTAATCTGGTGGTAACCATGTTGGTTTAATATGGATCATTTAGAAACATTTTGGTGGTTTCCTGGGATGCACTGGGGTGGATTGAATCTGGTTAGGCAAAAAATTGAAGAATTTTGCCTGAAAAGCTTTCGGGTGATGGGCGATGCAGTTGTGAGAATGAACAAACTTCCATGTGTAATCTAATATATAGTGGCTTAGTAAAATGGTGCCATCCAAGAGCTGGAAAAATGATAATCATGTTTCATTTTAAAACACAAAATACTAGTACTAGGGCACTGTACAAAAGGAATACCACAAAACCATACCAACAGCAAGTTTACACCAATCATTTTCGGGTAAAACAAAAAAAACTCATAGATTATCCTGGAATTATACATTATACATCACTTTTTGCGGTAGGATATCCGTACAAAACCATCAACCCACCTTTTCACTGGAAGGTCAGCGCCCCCACCTGCAACTCCGACTGCTTCGGTACAACACAACGTCGGTGCAGCTCCCAACCTTAGGAGCTGGTCAAATGCCCGAGCTGCCAAACCCGGACCCTCCATTTTTTGGTACATGTGTCAATTTTAGCATTTAAATGCAGGCAAAGGTGCGGAACATAGAGTCCAAGAACATGCGGGACATATCTGCACGCGGCAAAAAAACGCACAGTTGAAGCAAACGAGATGACTTTTTGGTTTCAATTCTTTAAGCATCCTAACACCCATGAAGGAACCCTAAAGCCAAGAAACATCAACAAATCACAACCACATGCACAACTTGTAATGACAAAGTTGGATTCACATTTCCAGGTTCCAACCTTCATTGGCTTCAGAATGGGCCAACAGCAAGGCCAAACCCAAGACCTGCCAAAGTGGCACACACAATTCCCTTCAACCCCCAACCACCAAAAAAGGGTCAATGAATCAATCTGATCCCCCTGGGGCCTCACAATGTCCTCGCCCACTCCCTGCCGCACAAAGGGCACGCAACAAAGCTGCACAAGGCAGGCCTTGGACAAAAAATCCCCAGGTGGATGTTCCACTGTGAAGATATTTTTTTTCACAGGTCAGGTGCTTTTGCTGTTAACCTATTGTAAAGTCTACACATGAGTTCATGATATGTATATTGTAAATTCTACACTAGACTCACTATAGAATTGAATTTATACACTGAACATATTCTTACTGTCGGATAAATGTAGGATGTATCCTAAGGAAACTGTTTCAAAGGCGGCTTTTTGTGCATCTTCATCACATTAAAACAAGGATTTCCCATCATCAAAAAGTGTTTCTTCTTCAACTGGCAACTGGAGGGCTTGGATGTCTCAACACCCCCGTTGAGGCACCCGTACCTGTCTCTTCGGGAGCTGGCGAAAACAATTCCATGCTTGGGAAAAATGTAAGTATAATTTAAACAAAATGATGCTGAGCATCACACCATCAAATTCTTCGCATGATAATGCAAAAAATACAAATAAGTAAATATTAAACAATATAAAAAGGCAAAGATGAGTGGATGCCAATATTGAGGAGATTTTTCAGGCATATTGGCCAAAGATTTTTTTTACACCAAATGGAACTACACCCCGCAAAACGCTCCTGCATTAAATTTGTACCTTTATACCGTACCTCTGTTCATTGGGCCATCTACTTTCAATTGAAAGTATCCTGCCATGTATGTCCCTTTGCCATCTCTTCAAACTCAATCTTGAGTAGCTGGTAACTATCCGGAAATTGGTGATAGGCATTCAATAAAATCGAAAAAAGGTACGATACCACAATGTACCCCCGGCAATGACCAACAACTCCAGCAACTTCATACTTGAGTCCACCGTAACTTGATGAGTAAATCTTAGTTTTTTTTAAAGGCTAACAAATGCCATGAATGGTTTTCATTTCTAGAACATCTCTTCATCCCTTTTGAACACCTTCTCAACATATCTCAACCTCAAATCCCCACAAAAATTGAAAAAACATCAACAACCACAACAACCACAACCGCCGCGATGTCGCAGCTGAATCTCTTGCCTGGGCATCTAAAGGCCAGCAACTCTGAGACGTAGCCTCAGAGTTGCAGAAACCGCTGAAAAGGGCACCGATGTGTTTGAAGCAACTGGGGATTGACTACCAGTAGTTTTTCAAGTACTTCACAAAATAATAAAAGTCGATTTGCCCAAGAAAAATCTATACAATAATACGTATATTATATGATGCAAAAATTATAATGATCTAATAATGCCTAGAATCTTCGGGAATCCAAAGAACACTTTAAGGAACATCAATTTGAGTTGGCGAATCATGAATCTGAGTTCCTGGACGATGCAACACAGAGGGTCTGCTATCTTCCAAGCGGGAAGAACTTGGTGACATGCCACAGACACAGGTCTTGCCAACACTGAAAGTTATGCCATGGAACCTAAACACCTTCAAGTTAAACAATGGAATCATGTATCATCATGATGTATGATGCATGAGACTTCGTTGCAACACTGACTTCCTTCTTAGTTTTGATCTGAGTCCCTGCAACTGTTTGCATTTCGGTTTTACGACATCAAGAGCCCAGCATGAAAGCAGAAGTCGAAGCAAGCCGGACCTTGTTTGTGCTCGACTGTGCAAAAAGTTGAGCCATTCTATGTGTTCCAGGTGCGGTATTGGGGCAGTCCAAACCTTGGACATCTTGGAATCTAGCTTCCTGCGCCGACGAGATCCCTTGAACAAATGCCATTCAAAGCCTGGGTCACAAGCGCCTAGTATGAGCCATGAGAAAAGGTGTGAAAAAGAAAAAGTGTGAACAGGGAGAGCTGTGTAGTATGCAGCCAGCACTCCTACAAGTACTTGCACCTGCTTCTTCTAGCCTGTTGCAATCGTGCGCAACGTCACTGCATTTCACCTTTCCGTTCCATCAGTTGAATGTTTTTTGATGCAGGGCTTGCTCTCAACTTGGTGCCGCTCCGCTACCACGGCTCCGGCTACCAGACGTTCCGTTGTGGATTCCACTTCCTTTCCCTGCACCCTTTTCCTTCTTATCCTGTCCTTCCAATTTAAGTAGGGCTTTCCTTTGCTTTCCTTCCGCCTTCTTGGTTAGAGTGAGCTGGCACTGGCAAAATTAGAAGGAAGGAGGAAGGCAAAGAGAAGTATTGAAGATCAAATAGGAGAGAACTGACCATTTGCCCTCCGTACGTGCATGCTGAAAAAACAAATATCTATATATAACTATAATTTACTAACAAATAAAAACAGTTGTTGATGATAACATATACATGTTCACTTTCACATATTTTACAGACAGTATAATTATATACATCTTTATCATGTGATATGATATTAAGTTATATTATATTTATGATATAAATTTATGTTACCCCACGGCTCCTGATTTCTCCGACTCAACCCAGGTCCCCGAGCCAAAGCGGCGGTGCCCAAGCACCTGTGACCATCGAAGATTTCATCCGGAAAACGTTGGGATGATATGCAGCAAATGAAAAAAAAAACATCCAACATGTCTCCTAGAGACTTTTGGATGAGTGGATGGATGCTACACATTGAGTCCTTTAAATGAGTTTTTTGATCACGGTCTAATGGATTTTATATGATGGTGATGGAAATATATATGATAAGAGTCAAAAGTATCAGGAGCGAGGCATGAAAAATCATTAAACTTAACATAGCACTGTGGGTTGGTTCGTCATTGTCTCCTTGGAGCTGCAAGAGATTAGTTCACATGTCCTAAGTGAGTTGATCCAACCTGAGAATCAATAGCACAATGCCGTCATCTGCCTGAGTCATGAAGTCATGAAGGTCTTTGAAACACATCACGCGATGCAACAGCAAATCGGTGCAGGGTTGATAAAATTATGGCAATTCTACTGTGGGTTTCTTGGTTCCTAGCAGCATCAACGAACTTCAGCAGCCTGCGTTGCGGCGACTGTCCGTCAAGGAATCCACAAGGTGCAGGCCAGGAAACCAATTTTGCAAAATCAGCATGCACCAAAGCAATGCAAAAAGGATCAACAAAAACAGGTCCTTGAACAACCTTGTAGTACATGAAAAAAATAATGGAATAACAATCTATTCAGCAGTGTTTGATGGTGCTTCCAAACAGGATAAGTTCGAAAAATTGATGAAATGGAATCATATAGCGAGATTCTCGAACGAAATAGACCTGGCTAAAAGTATCTGATGGCACTTCCCAACATCTGTCATTACTTAAAAATCAGGAATACTGAGGGATCTGAGTCCATAACTGGAGAGCCTGCATTCACCTGGTCAGGAACACTATCCTTTTTGCATTGATTTCATGCTCTTTAAGACTGGATGGATGGAGATTCTGTGGCAACTTTGGAGGGTTCTTAGCTTCACACCGGTCGCCCCGCAATGTGCCAATCAAATCCCGCTTGAGACTCAAAATGCTAAAAAATCAGTAAAAGGTGCCATCCAACCCAAGGAAAAACAAGACTTTTCGATTTTCTCAGGCATTACAAACAGGCCTTTGGCCAAAAGAAATAAAGCTTTCAACATGCTAAAAGCTATGAGGCTGACGTGGCTTGGTCTATGAGAACCTGCTTCTACCAAGCAGAAATGAAGCTCAAAGGTAAAGCTTGGTTCAAAGTTGAAGTTGAAGTTGATGTCGTCTTGAACATACGTTGAGTTTGTGTCAGGACATCAACATACCTTCACAGCTCACTCAACTTTTGTGTCCACGTGCTTGAACAATGTACCCTGGACTATTGCAGGCTCAGTCATACACTCATTCCGCGTTCACAAAAAGTTTCTCAGTGAACGGTCGGATTCGAACAAAAGTCGATTCAATGCAAATGAGCAGTTGACAAGTCTTTTGCTCAACTGCTCAGTGATATGCATACACTATACATATTGCTTGCACTTCCAGTGAAAACATGTGACAACAAATGCTTCTGGTCATTTCTGGTCTGTGTTTAGTCTAGCGTCACTGAACTTTCATCTATCACACCACCTTTTGCCAAAGCTTGGAAGTAGCAACGGTCTCAAAACTCCTACTAAATGGCAATGCTTTGGCCACATTTGGGGCTCAGCAAACCACAGGAAACCCACCATATTCAGCGTGTCCCAGGTTTTGATAAGCTCTGTGCATCAGCTATGCACCACCGGGCTTGGAAGCTGCATCTAAGATACCGCTTCGAGATAAGGCCTCGACATCTGTGTCCCCATGGCTGGCTACAAACAAATGTGGTCTAAGACGCGGGGTAATGCAATTTTTGGGGGAACTTAATCGTAGCAGTTAATTGGCGTTGACTGATGTTGATTGCTAGGATATAGTGTAAGATATTGTATTTTTACAAACTTGTGCGACTTGCACTGTCCTTCGTTTGAATCCAAAATCTGGAAATCCTCATGCTCCCGGTATACTGATCAAAGCTCTCAAAAGTTGCAGTTGACACTCCTCATGTGCTTAAGTTGACGCCCATCACATGATCCTTCATCAAAACAGTACAAGAATCTTTGAAGGTTGACGCAAACAACGGGTCATTTGACCATCCACATTGCAGTCACTTCTCTTCAACTAAGGTTGGAGCATTTCTGCGCGAAGCCAGCAAGGCATTGATGCCAGAAATGTTGGAGCAAAGAAATCCTTGCCTGTGAGAGAAGACATGAGGCAATCAAAGAAGTTTGTGAAGATGTGACCACAGTTCTGGTGCAAATCATAAGTATAGTTTCTACAAGTGATGTGAACGCAGTGTTCTCTCAACTTAACTTCATGTGCACAAGAAAAGTGCATGATGTCACTTTTGTGTCAAAAAGGATACAATTTCAGCACCAAAGTTGGTTCGCCAAAACAATGTTGTCAACCTGGTTTGAAACATTCGCAACAAAAATCTTATTATTCATATTTGTTGCCACATCATGTAACTACCCACTTTCTTGGAAGGCTTTCCACCTCATCTCTGACACAAGCTGCCCAAATCAACCATGGGCCCTGCCTCGGGGCTTCTGGGTAGGGCTCCTTCAACCTTAGTGGATTGCGGACACATACGATGATAATTCAAGACAAAAAAAACAATAGAAGCATCAAAAACATTTAGAAACGAAATGCTATCTCATGGTAGATGCTTTGAATAAGAATCAGAACATACAAAAAATTTGTGAATCTAAAGATCCAAATTGAAAGAACATTGGCCGCTGACGCAAAGGGAATACCACCTTTCGGCGGAAGCGAATAGCGCCGGGAAGGCAATGATGCCTCGGTCATTGGAGGTCCAGGTGTCAACAATAGGAGTTGAAGATGAAGCACCAGGCATCATCAAAATTCAATAAAACTGGAAATGATAATTTGGAGAAGTGATTAATAACCCCCAAAAAAAACAATTAGGACATAGCTGCCCATTTCTGTTGATTGAATGGTCAGCCACCACCAGCGCTGCTTCAAAGTGTTCCAAGTCCTTGTGGTTGGAAGCCACAGGCCATATTTTATAGCTTGAAAGGTCTTCAAAGAATCCTACATGTACAATATAATATCTATATATACGTCTATATATATGATATATGTATATATTTGTATCGATCATATATCGCTCAAATTCATCGAACCCCCAATGCTAAGGGCCTGTTTGCAAAGCATAGGTTGAGATACTCAAAAGAAAAAAATCAAACCGGTGCTGGTGATGTCAGGCATGCTTTTCCCTGCATGATCAAAACAATTATTTGAATCATATCGAGTGTGATCCAAAGGGAGCAACAGCAGTAGAAAAATGCAACTAATGCAACGGGTCAAATCTCCAGCACTCCTCCAAACCAGCCCGACGAGGATCTTCCACACCGACTGCCTCTAAGGCTCCTCTCACAAACCTAGCTGCATGGTACGTGATATGCTTTGATGCATTTGCCTTGCAGCAAACAACTTCGTTTCACAAACTTATGACATTCCAAATTCTGCTGGGAAATGAACTCTGCGTCAGGCGCCGGAATCATTCGCTCTAACCTGATTCGAAGCTTCGCAAAGGACACACTCACACACAAACGATGACAGGTACACTTCGTTTTGACAAGATCTTCTCGTTTTTGGTTCGTTGGCCTTTTCAGCACCCCTTCTGAGTTCTTCACGGCCCATGAGGCAAATGGTTGTGCAAGCTGGCCGCTGTTTGCAAAAGAATTGTCTGGCGCAACATCTGGTTCATGCTTCACATGCAAGCATCAGTCAACTTAAAGCTTTGGTGATGAACAAAATACAAAATCTGCCTCAGAGATATTTCTGTCTGATCGTCCCGTCGATCCTTTGCAAGCGCGGTCCTGGTGACAAGCACATGTCTGAATTTGGGCAGCCTGACAACAGAGAAAACATATTATACAAAGCTCAAATGCAATAAAAGAAGGGTATGTCAATATTCAATCATATTATTATGCAATAATATATTGGCACAATACATGATATTTCTATTGACTGAGCCAAAGGCATAGCATTCATGCCATGCACCTCAGCAGTTCTGGCGCAACATCTACCAGTCACAGTTACAAGCTGAGCAAAGGCTGAGTCTGCAGCGTTCGAAGTCATCACTCGCCAGCCAAATTTCCATTTCCTGATGTAGTTTGGTTTGCAAAGACAGGTTACAGCAGCTGAAGTGCTGGTAAATAGAGATGTGAAAATCAATAATACTCAGGTATAACTCGGACCTTCCCTCAACTCCATCCACTTTCAAATTCTTCGCAAGGCGGCACAGGTGGTGGAAAATCAAAAAGAAACTTGGGCACCTCAATCAAGCTCCCAGAATAATCATCCATGGCTCCAGAACGGGTGAATACTTCAAGATACTGGATACAAATCCTTAGCAAAGTCCTGAAGGTTCACATTCCATCTGTTTTCCTGCAAACACTCCCTGACATTTTTAGTCATTTTGATTGAATGGACTTAAACCCTGCTGTTGCTACGAAATTATAAGGAAAATTGTTGAAGCCAATGTGCTGTCAGAGTCGTAGTCCTATGCTCGTTGCAAAATCTAAGCTGGAAGCATGAAAGCAGCATGAATGGTGCGAGAACGAAGCCGCAACAAATGAACATTCATTTTGGCAAAAGCTTCTTGCTGTGAAATGTATGGGGACCTACAAGTGCTGGAAGAGACGCAAGATGTATCTAATCAGCACTTGTTTTGCCACTCATGTCGCCATTTAGGCAGGCCCAGCTGCATCAAGTTCTCATCCACACCTGCGCTTCAGCCCCGGTGTCGAGTGCATGAATCGTTTGTCATACGATTTTGTGTAGAATCTGCAACTCTTTGGCTAAGAAGGATCAGCAACGACTTTGGACCCAAAAGTCATCTCGTGCAACATCTCAGAACCAAAGGACCAAACTGTACTTTTGTTCAAAACGTTTATGGAAAATGTCTTTCTTGTGCAAAAACTTCGAATCCTTCATACCATGTTTCAGCTCCAAAAAATCTCGACCGACCCTGCTTTACCAGGGTCAACTTGAACAGGAGTGGCTCACCATCGACGTCCCATGAGCGAAAGGCCTTGCAGTTTGCTGCTGATAACTTTGATGACACATCTTTTGCAATGGAAATCGGCAACAAGATGCAGCTTCCTTGATTCATGGATTCCCCTCCCCCCCAAGCCTACAAGCAATCGTCATCTGAGCAGGACTTCTCAAGGAAGATGGGAAGAAAGTAAACTGTGAGAAGATAGAAAGATACAAGAAATGCATATACAGAAATACCATGCATACCATGCAGTGCCACCATAGACAGTCACATACTTGTGGAATCCAGTGGAGAGACATAGATCGGATTACAGTTACAGTATATTTTTTGCGTGTCTCAAAATTTTGGGCCTTACAAATCCATTAAATCCAGCTGGGTTTCCTACTAAACTGGCCATTTTGGGGGGTTGGGGAAAATCCTAATTTTGAGCTGCACCCTAATACGGATACCTCTGATCTTGGAAACCCTCGAGGCCCTCCGTGCTTGAAAAACACCGGACAACTAAATAGACAACTGCTATGAATTGCTGATGAGTGACAGGTTTCTATCGTGGCATTGTCTAATCATCATTAATTATCTTCATCTGGCCGAGAAAATCAATCAGATCCTTCAGCTAGTTTAGTGAAGATTAGTTTGGTCTGGCTTGGTGGTTTCGAATCTTGGGGTCCACCAATTCATCCACTAGTGACAAATCATAATCACGATACAAAGAATAAGTCAGAATAATACTAAGACCGTGACCGACATGACAATTCTCTACAGAATATGTTTGCTGCTATTCTGTCCAACTAATCATCTTAAAACATGTGACCCCCTAGGTGACCACCACCAGAAGAGTTGTGGCAAAATCAAGGCGTAAAAAAAACTTGAGATTTGGAGAGGTCGGACTTCAAGAGTCTGGAAATGGAGATGCAGGATGTACGAACACTTGAAAATGGTAACAGGAATTGGGCCTTTTGAAATGTTGGCAAAACCGCTGCAGAGAGAAAGAAATAATACCAGATGCTACTCTCTCTACTTCCAAGTTCGAAGAAAAGTTGCGATTGAAGTTGCTGATGAGCATCAGAAGATAAAGTGACGCCACAAAGTAAGGCACGTCTTTTATCATCTTTTGCCCGGTTCATTCAATGCTAACTTGAAGGCGATGCCTTGATACCGATGCAGGAAGGGTGGAGAAGAACCATCACCTGAGAACCGAGCAAAACGAGATGGTGAAGCCACTGAGCTACTGAAGCAGAAATGGGATTTGTATTACATAGACTTGATGGACTTACTACAAATGCTCCTGTCCACTTGTGTTTTAAACTGATATCCCTTGATTGAGGTACTACATGTGCGGCGGTTCAGGAGTGCTTCAAAATATATCGTTTCATGTGTCTCTGGTACGACCCTCATCTGCTCAATCTGCAACTCTTTTACTGCTATGCCATAATATGTCTGCAGGAGTCCAGCAAGATCTAACAATCCCTTGCCGCTCTGCCGCCGCCTCATCGCAGCCCAAAGCGGTTCCGATACGGTTAAGCAGCACCATTGTCAACCAATAGCTTTGCCACTGCCACATGGCCACAGTGAGCAGCAACCATCAGCGCAGTGGTACCATCTTTGTTTGCAGCAGCTACATCTGCACCATGGTCTAACAATGCCTTTGTCACGGCCTCATGGCCACAGTGAGCAGCAACCATCAGCGCAGTGGTACCATCTTTGTTTGCAGCAGCTACATCTGCACCATGGTCTAACAATGCCTTTGTCACGGCCTCACTGCCACCCACAGCAGCATAGATCAGCGCAGTTTGACCATTGTTGGCTGCAGCTGCCACATTTGCCCCATTATGCAACAATAGCTGTGTCACTTCATCATGGCCACCTTCAGCAGAAGCCATCAGTGCAGTGGCACCATCCTTGTCTGCAGCTGCCACATCTGCACCATGGTCTAACAATGCCATTGCCACTGCCTCATGGCCACCTTGTGCAGAAAACATCAGCGCAGTGGCACCATCTGTGTTTGCAGCTGCCACATTTGCACCATGGTCTAACAATGCCTTTGCCACAGCCTCACTGCCACCCAAAGCAGCATAATGCAGGGCACTGTCACCATTGTTGGCTGCAGCTGCCACATTTGCACCATGATCTAGCAAGAGCTTCGTCATTGCCTCATGGCCACCTTGAGCAGCAAGCATCAGCGCAGTTCTACCATTGTTGGCTGCAACCGCCACGTCAGCTCCATCGTCCAATAAAAGCCTCGCGACTGCCTCATGGCCACAAAAAGCAGAAACCATCAGTGAATTGACACCATTCTTGTCTGCACCTGCTACATTTGCACCATGATCTAGCAAGAGCTTCGTCACTACCTCATGGCCACCTTGAGCAGCAAGCATCAGCGCAGTTCTACCACTGTTGGCTGCAACCACCACGTCAGCACTGTGGTCTAACAATGCCTTTGCCACTGCCTCATGGCCACCTCGAGCAGCATAAATCAATGCAGTGTCACCATCCTCATCTGTAGCAGCCACATCTCCACCATGGTCTAACAACAGCTTTGTCACTGCCTCACTGCCACCAAGAGCAGCAGAAATCAGCGCAGTTTGACCGTTGTTGGCTGCAGCTGCCACATCTCCACCATGGTCTAACAACAGCTTTGTCACTGCTTCGTAGCCATGCTCAGCGGAAAACATCAGCACAGTTTTGCCAGTGTTGTCTGCAGCGGCCACATCAGCACCATGGTCTAACAATGCCTTGGCCACTGCCACATGGCCACATGTAGCAGCAATCATCAGCGCAGTCAAATCTGTTTTGTCTGCAGCAGCTGGGTCTGCACCATGGTCTAGCAACAGCTTTGTCACTGCCTCCTCTCCACTCTCAGCAGCAGCCATCAGCACCGTTTTACCATTGATATCTTCAGCACCCGCGTTTGCACCATGATCCAACAGCAGCTTCGTCGCTGCCTCGTGGCCACGAACAGCAGCACGGAAAAGGGAAAGATGTACAACCTCCATGCAAACTCCGGACTGCAGCAACAGTCCAACAATGTCTATGCGATTGCGGCTTGTATTGAGGATCAGCAACTTGCCCAGCCAGCTGGTTCGGTCTTCCTCTCTGACATGTGGGTTGATCTGTGCAAATTGCTCCTTCGAAAAGCAAGCGCCTTTCTCGCAGCATGTGGCTGCTGCTGCATAATGATTGTGCATCAAACAAAATTGAAGCAAAGCAGAGGAAAGCAATGCCTGACTAAATTGGTCAAACTCGCTGAAAAACGCTTCCGTAAGATTTGGTTCACGACCAAGCATGGTCAAAATTTTGCCTTGCCTTTTGAGCAGCTTTCGCGAACCAGGATTTGCAATCTCCTCCCAGATCCGAATCTGGTCTTCTTTAACTGATGCCTTGGCTTTCAGTGCCGAGACCTGCCACAGAGCCTCACAAGTGGCCTGCAACAGCTCTTCCACAGCAGCAGGGTCAGCTTGCTGAACTGCCAAGCTCTCAGGGTTTGAAAGCGAACCCATCTCACAAATCAGCTCGAAGGGCTGATTGAGCTCCTTGAGACGGGAGATTTCAAACAAACACCAAATCCGCTTGAAGGGATTGATTTCTTCATCAAGGACCATGACTGCACCACCTTCTGCCTGTGCCAATGCTGCATTGAACGGTCCTTGCATCGGGTTCTCTCCAACTTCATCTGCTACTGCATGTTGATTCAAAGCGAAAAGACAAATCCAAAACACCATGGATTTGGGACTCTCCCCACCAATCCGTTCACAATTCATCTCTGCCCATCGTCTCAGTGCTGTGACGGTCTGACTGAAGAGATGACCCCAGAAATGCGACACAAAACAATGGACGATGAGACCATACGGGTTGACCACTTCCGAAAAGGACATCTTTTCATTGGCCTCAGGCACCACATGTGCACTGTCTTGCTCTCTGGCATCACACGTTCCTGGTTGTGACATTGGGGTCACGACAAAAGTGTCCATGGCATAGAGGTTGGCAGCTTGTGGGAACTTCTTTCCTTCCCGTATAGCATCGGCATGTTCCAAGTTGAAAGCATTGCACTTGGCAGACAACCAGACAGAAGTGATGAAAATCGACTCCAACTGCTGCAGCTGTCCCAGTGCCATGCCACGCAAGGAGTGGGGAATGGTCGGCCTGCTCCTCTCAGAAGTCACTGGTGCATCTGTGACAATCTGAGCGAAGCGTTCCTTGGTGATCCGGGCTTCACCAGCCATGAACTCCTGGAGTTTTTTGAGGGAAAATTTCATGCCAAAGGCTCGAGTTGCCTGCTTCAACTCGTGCATATCCAGGTCTCCAGAGCTGTCCAAATCACAGCGCTTGGCCACAAAGTGCGGATCTTTCAACTTCATCTTCAGCTCCAAACTCACCTGCAACAATTGCAGCTCCCAACTCTCCAGGCTCTGTGTCCGTGTCGTTGCTCTGCATGCTTTGCTGCAACAAAACCAGGAGCAATCTCTGGATGTATCCTCTTCACCCTCAAGCACGGGCATGGTAACATCTGGCTTCAAACTGGACTTCACTTCTGCAGTCGTAGCTCCAGCTGACACTGAACTTGGAACATTCACATCTGCTCCTTCATAAGCTCCTTCAGTTGCCTGGCATGGAGTGTCTGCAGTATCTGTCGGCTTCGCTCGGGGCAAAGCTGATTGGTGGCGGTGCTCCAACAGCGTGGGTGGACGGCTTGGTTGAGATGCCTTGCTGCATGTGCAGCCCATGCCACGGAAACAATAATAGATTCAATAGGTAGCTCGTTAAGCTACTGAGCTACTGTCCACTCTTGTGGTGGATATCAACTTTGCCTTCGCAAGGAGCCACGAAACTCAGTCGAAGATTTTGCATGTTCAAAGATTGGAACAGGTTTTCGTTCACAGGGATGTATCTCATGCCTTCCAAGTTGCACATGAGGACGCTGGCTGCTCAGTGTCTGGCAAGTTTGCAGCCCTGGAAGCTATATTCACCTGTCTTGATCACAGTTCGACATGGAGGTGGTCGTTAAAATCATCGTGGACGAGGGGATTCCCCACCAAATACGTCTCACTCCTAGTTCTTTCTGATCACGTTTATGTGCTGCTTAGAATCTGCAACTCTTTGGCTAAGAAGGATCAGCAACCACTTTGGACCCAAAAGTCATCTCGTGCAACATCTCAGAACCAAAGGACCAAACTGCACTTTTGTTCAAAACGTTTATGGAAAATGTCTTTCTTATGCAAAAACTTCAAATCCTTGGTACCGTGTTTCAGCTCCAAAAAATCTCGACCGCCCCTGCCTCACCATCGACGTCCCATGAGCGAAAGGCTTTGCAGTTTGCTGCTGATAGCTTTGATGACACATCTTTTGCAATGGAAATCGGCAACAAGATGCAGCTTCCTTGATTCATGGATTCCCCTCCCCCCCAAGCCTACAAGCAATCGTCATCTAGCAGGACTTCTCAAGGAAGATGGGAAGAAAGCAAACTGTGAGAAGACAGAAACATACAAGAAATGCATATATAGAAATACCCTAAAAATCCGTGCAGGTTTTGAGGTAGACAGATGCAGTTGAAGAGTTCAAGACCTGCACGTACCGCTCGCCTGTCCGCGAAGAGGCTCATGCGAAAAAAAAGTCGATGATGGAAACGTTCGGGGTATATATCTTAAACAAAGGTAAAGGTGACAAGATAACAGAAATCAACACAAATCAGCGTTAAGTAGTAAACTGTGCGGGTCCAAAAAATGGAGCTAATCGCAACAAGGTTGAGCTGCATGAAATGGCCAGCAATTGTAATTCTCCCAAACCATCCTGAAAATAGATATTTGTCTTGTTTGGTTTCTGCAAGCTAAGTTTGGATCAAAAATTTTTCCATAATCCAATATACTAAATATATTACAGCAATATACGATCTTAAAGTTATAGGCTTTTGAAACCTTCTCAACTATTGTGCAAATACCAACCATTTCTAGTGTTCTTTAACTGCTAATTTTGAAGCACTGCCAAATACTCCCGCAAAATTTATTGAGCTCCACATTCCAGCGAATCCTTCTTTTTGCCGTCTCGCTGGCGGTGACAACGCAGGGTCGGCCTTGATGGATTCTGACCTTCTATTCTGTTTGCGAAGTGCATGCTTCTGAACTGAATCATTCACAATTTCATATTATCACATTACCATGGTGAAAATCCAAAAAACATGATATTTAACATGATGTTTTCATCCCAAGAATGCTTCATTTCAACTTGTTGTTTGTTTGCCGTATTCCTTTGGAGACAAAAGGAGAAATCATGGAGCCGTTGGGCCCAAAGGATACGGTGCCCTGCCCGTCACAGGTTCATCTGGCGATCCCAATGCCAACCTGGGCGGCCCGTGAAAAATGCGGGAGTCATGGCAGTGCTTCAACGGAAAAAAACATAGAAATTATATATACCAGATTCACCCTTATTATATTCACACATTCAGATATTCACACCATTAATTACAACTTTTCGCTTCAGAGCTCTTGGAAATATCATGCTTTTATGATATGGACTGGATGATCTAATACATTTTAATATGTTGTATGGTGGGATCGACGTGGACCAATTGCTTCGGAAGTGGCTTGTCCACACGGAAGCGTGTGAGCTTTTGATTCACAATCCAGCGCTTCATGTAGTGCTTCCTCAGTGGAAAAAATGGTCAGTCTCGCGACTCCGAGCTTTGATGTAAACCTATGCAGCTCTAAAAAAAACCTTCAGAGGGATTTAGTTTTCATTCATTTCGTTCCCACCATCTCCATATGCCACATGCAATATTATGCAATCAAACTCCGTTAGTGCAACAAAATGCAGTCAAGCGACTTTTTCTTATGCTTGAAAATGATCTGATCCTCGCCCTTTAGGTGCTCAAGGACAGTGATCTGGGGCCGTTTCTTGGCAGCTAAGTGTTCACAGTTTGAAAGGTTAGGAAACTGCTACGTTCTGAAAGGAACTGATACAGAAGTCTTTGAAGCTACTTGTAAAAAAAGTGTTTTCAAAATCCACTCCCAAAAGCGCCTAGCATGCTTGTAACATCACAGAAGCGCCAAATAGAAATACAATGATCACGTGCATACAACATATAAATACTTCGGATGTTTATGTATATTATAGGGTTCTCAGAAAGCAAATCTAACTGCTACTAATGATTCATCTTCACACAAACATCAGCAAACAGCGGTAGCATTTCGAATCATAGAAGTAAAATAGTGAAGTAAACATACTGGCCAACATGATGTCTCATGGCATTTGAAAAAGCTCGAAGAAATCCTCGACTTTCCAGGTGTGCCTCCACATAAGCTCCATCCACCAGTGGCTGTCCTATATGTACGTCAAACCTCAGTCACTCAGTTGAGTTCTGATTTCCAGCCATGGTTTCCTAACTTTTCCTGGTCGGAAACATGGCTGCATCATGATTTCCATCCACATCAAGGATATGGATGGAAGTCACAAACTCACAACGTGATTCATTGCCTGACTTTAGTGGATCTTCTCTTCAAAGTTTGCTTCAGATTCCAAGTCAGACGACATTTTGTTCTATCATTAAAAGACATGGGTCATTTGCACATGAAAATATAGGTCTGTCAGCTCTCGATGTTTCTCCCCAAAACGTGTTGTCCTGTAAACAACCATTCTTTGAGTATCATTCATCCTGCGGGCATGTAGAAACATTAGCCCTGATTTCTGGTCCCCTGGAGATTCTGACGACCGGGTCGCAAAACACCTACCTGCACACTCAAGGACTGACACTATATAAGTTCAAAGTGGCCCATCTTTCATGGGGTCTTCACCCTTCTTCTGCTTTAGGAGGAGCACACGGTTCAACCGCACCTGCGCCACAGTGAGATTTGTAACAGGAAGTTGCTGTCTTGGGGCATCTCGGGTTCTTGTTGCTTGGCACTTTTTTTGCATCTTGGGGCGTGTGGGTTTTTCTCCCTGCTAAAGTTTAAAGCTTCATCAGTGATCATGATCCATCAGTGCACACAAACCACAGCGTCAGCAGCTGCCTTTGAACCAGGAACTGCTCGAATGAAGTAGGTCTCATACATGTCTCCAACTGTAACCATGTGCTGACGGCCACTGTATTCCACCTGTGCAACAGGAACAATTTTACAACAGGCTCTGAAAAGCATCATCCAACCAACCAAGACAGAAACACAGTTTGCTTAGATTGCCCGGAATGGGGAGCCAGTCAACCACTGATACTGTTTGGACAAGATTGTATAAGTACTTTCAAATCTACCTCTCAGCACATGTGCTATGTATACTATACTACACATGGTATGTGTGCGTGATGGAAATTTATTGATTATATATATGATTGAGTGTACTGTTCACATCATGTAAGCTTATGTTTCGGAATGATTGTGAGATTTCCCACAGAACATGTTGATAGTACGTGTGGACTATAGCAATGGTATCTCAGGAGACCCCGAATTTGAGTACAGTAAATAGCAAATTGAGTAACAAAAAATGGCAAGGATCAGGGCAAATTTTAGGGAATTGCCAGATGCCACAAGCATCTTGAAGGCCTATCAGATTGAAGACGGTAAGAGGGGACGATTCACCTATGCAACCCTAACAGAAACGTCAAGGTTTGCCAAGTCACAATAGCATATTCCATGTGCTGCGCTGATGGCGCCAAGTGCCGCCTCAGCGTCACACATGTCGTATTTTCACTTTCGGGAGCTGGCCTAATACGTTCTGAAGTTCTTTCTCTCATATCTATACAAGGACAGCCACATACAGATTTTGTGTGTGTGTCTATACAATCTAAACGTATCTAGACTCTTGGACAGTCCACGGTTTTTTGTGCAGGAAATCTATCCAAGCCATGCATCATGAATCTACAAAGCTTAAGTCTCTGTGGACACGTCTGAGGCCAGAACTGTTTGATACTCATAAGGTCCTGAAGCAGTGCTTTCGGCTAATCGATCCCCACTGACGACACATTGCAGAATTTGCAATTGCACTGAAGGAGATATCAAAAGATTGGATGTTCAGTTTCCATCTCATTCAAATGAATGGAGAAGGATGGACAAGGGAACACAAACATTCAAAAACACAATCCAGAAGATATTGCAAATGCATCCTTGCAGGTAACCCTTGCTTCCCTTTGAACAACTTGTCCTCCGGAGGTTCAGCCACTGGTGCTGTAGTGAAGGCACGTGTTGCAACCTCGATGAAAATCAAAAGGTTCTCGGGATAGCTGTGATAGGTTTTCTGAGATACTCTCCATTCAAGTCACCGAACGACCAAAGCGTCGGAGATTCTATAACCAAATCAATTGCTGGTAAAAGGGCACCTGTTGCTGTGATCCAATCTTCAAATTCAGGGCGACTGGCAGTGTTGTTTGGCAGCAATAAAAAGGTTCAGAGTTGGTTTAGAAAGAAACAACACATACCAACACCCTAATATAATCCAACACTGCAAGGTCCACAAAAAATTGCTCAAGCAAAAACAAGTGAACAAGAGCAACACATCTCAGGAAGCTCTTGTGATGTTGGGTAAAAGAATCGCATTAAAAGTCAGTACATCAAATTTGCATCAGGCTTGCTGGAGTAACGTATGGATATTGCTCGTTTCAAAAGCTGCAACATGTTCCGCTGGAAACGATTCAAATGTTCACCAAAAAGTGCTATGACTCCATGAAAAATTGAATGGGACCTTACCAACGGACCCCTAAGAAAGGTGCTAGAGATATTAGATACTTAGGTTTAGGGGTCCGTTCAGTGGGTCCTGTTGGAGATTTCTTGGAATGACGGCTACATTGTTTAGCCATGCAGATGCAGGTACAATACACCATATTTAAAGTATTTTGAAATCATCACCGAGCCATAGTGAAACAGCCCTGAGTTATCCAACAGCACTTGGTTCGGTGCTTATCTGCACCTTTCCTTGAACAGGGCATCAACAACGCTTCAGATAGCGCACACATTTTTCTCGGGGCACACACACATTGATATACACAATATCAACCTAAATGCAAACTTTGAATGGGGGATGCTATGATTTGCGAATGTCATTTACGCATATTCATATAACATACAAGATCATACAAGTCATGCAGACTTTAGCAATGACTATCTGATCTCCAAAAAAAAACCTATCCTGCAACAGGAGGGTCCTCGGCTATCTGCTCCGGCCAGCAAGGTGAAGGTTGAGCTCCGTCCAAGCAACAGCAGGGCGACCTTTCGAAGAGTGTTGCACTGCGGGGCTGGATGTGTTTGTTGGATGTGTTTGTTAGTTGATTTAGTTGGATGTTTTGTTGGATTTGAAAGATGTTGATCCTTCACCAGTATCACCAGTTGGCTGAAATAGCGAGACATACTTTTGAAGACAAAGAACAAAAGGGTGAGGATTGTGATGACGATGAGGATGCAGGATGATGATCATACAGGATGATGATAAAGGTGAGGATGAGCATGAGGAGGAGGAAGAGGATGAGGATGAGGATGATGATGATGATGATGATGATGATGATGATGATGATGATGATGATGATGATGATGATGATGATAGATCTATGATGATCTATGATGATCTATGATGATCTATGATGATCTATGATGATCTATGATGATCTATGATGATCTATGATGATCTATGACTACCAGTAGTTTTTCAAGTACTTCACAAAATAATAAAAGTTGATTTGCCCAAGAAAAAAAATCTAATATAATAATACTTATATTATATGATATAAAAATTATAATGATCTAACAATGCCTAGAATCTTCGGGAATCCAAAGAACACGTTAAGGAACATCAATTTGAGTTGGCGAATCATGAATCTGAGTTCCTGGACGATGCAACACAGAGGGTCTGCTATCTTCCAAGCGGGAAGAACTTGGTGACATGCCACAGACACAGGTCTTGCCAACACTGAAAGTTATGTCATGGAACCTAAACACCTTCAAGTTAAACAATGGAATCATGTATCATCATGATGTATGATGCATGAGACTTCGTTGCAACACTGACTTCCTTCTTAGTTTTGATCTGAGTCCCTGCAACTGTTTGCATTTCGGTTTTTCGACATCAAGAGCCCAGCATGAAAGCAGAAGTCGAAGCAAGCCGGACCTTGTGCTTGCTCGACTGTGCAAAAAGTTGAGCCATTCTAGTTGTTCCAGGTGCGGTATTGGGGCAGTCCAAACCTTGGACATCTTGGAATCTAGCTGCCTAGCTTCCTGCGCTGACGAGATCCCTTGAACACATGCCATTCAAAGCCTAGGTCACAAGCGCCTAGTATGAGCCCCCATGAGAAAAAAGTGTGAACAGGAAGAGCTGTGTAGTATGCAGCCAGCACTCCTACAAGTACTTGCACCTGCTTCTTCTAGCCTGATGCAATCGTGCGCAACGTCACTACATTTCACCTTTTCATTCCATCAGTTGAATGCTTATTGATCGACTGCCACAGGCTACCAAACGTTCCGTTGTGGATTCCACTTCCTTTCCTTCTTATCCTGTCCTTCCAAGTTATATAAGTAGGGCTTTCCTTCGCTTTCCTTCCGCCTTCTTGGTTAGAGTGAGCTGGCACTGGCAAGAGAACTGACCATTTGCCCTCCTTACATGCACGCTGAAAAACCAAATATTATTAGATATAATTTACTACTAATAATAATAATAACAGCTCTTGATGATAACATATACATGTTCACTTTCACATATTTTACATACAGTATAATTATATACATCTTTATCATGTGATATGATATTAAGTTATATTATATTATATTTATAATATAAATTTATGTTACCCCACAGCTCCTGATTTCTCCGACTCAACCCAGGTCCCCGAGCCAAAGCGGCGGTGCCCAAGCACCTGTGACCATCCAAGATTTCATCCGGAAAACGTTGGGATGATATGCAGCAAATGAAAAAAAAACTCATCCAACATGTCTCCTAGAGACTTTTGGATGAGTGGATGGATGCTACAAATTGAGTCCTTTAAATGAGTTTTTTGATCACGGTTTAATGGATTATGTGGTGGTGATGGAAATATATATGATAAGAGTCAAAAGTATCAGGAGCGAGGCATGAAAAATCATTAAACTTAACATAGCACTGTGGGTTGGTTCGTCATTGTCTCCTTGGAGCTGCAAGAGATTAATTCACATGTCCCAAGTGAGTTGGTCCAACCTGAGAATCAATAGCACAATGCCGTCATCTGCCTGAGTCATGAAGTTACTAAGGTCTTTGGAAACACATCACGCTATGCAACAGCAAATCGGTGCAGGGTTGATAACATTATGGCACTTCTACTGTGGGTTTCTTGGTTCCTAGCAGCATCAACGAACTTCAGCAGCCTGCGTTGCGGCGACTGTCCGTCAAGGAATCCACAAGGTGCAGGCCAGGAAACCAATTTTGCAAAAGCAGCATGCACCAAAGCAATGCAAAAAGGATCAACAAAAACATGTCCTTCAAAAACCTGGTAGTAGATGAAAAGAATAATGGAATAACAATCTATTCCGCAGTGTTTGATGGTGCTTCCGCACAGAATAAGTTCTAAAATTTGATGAAATGGAATCATATAGCGAGATTCTCAAACGAAATAAAGCTGGCCAAAAGTATCTGATGGCACTTCCCAACATCTGTCATTACTTAAAAGTTCAGGAATACTGAGGGATCTGAGTCCATAACTGGAGAGCCTGCATTCACCTGGTCAGGAACACTATCTTTTTCGCAGTGATTTCATGCTCTTTAAGACTGGATGGATGGAGATTCGTTGGCAACGTTGGAAGGTTCTTAGCTTCACACCGGTCGCCCCGCAATGTGCCAATCAAACCCCGCTTGAGACTCAAAATGCTAAACAATCACAAAAAGGTGCCCTCCAATGCAAGGAAAAAGAAGACTCTCACAGAAGACTTTTCGATTTTCTCAGGCATTACAAACAGGCCTTTGGCCAAAAGAAATAAAGCTTCCAACATGCTAAAAGCTACGAGGCTGAAGTGGCTTGGTCTATGAGAACCTGCTTCTACCAAGCAGAAATGAAACTCAAAGGTAAAAGTTGGTTCAAAGTTGAAGTTGAAGTTGATGTCGTCTTGAACATACGTTGAGTTTGTGTCAGGACATCAACATACCTTTACAGCTCACTCAACTTTTGTGTCCACGTGCTTGAACAATGTACCCTGGACTATTGCAGGCTCAGTCACACACTCATTCCGCGTTCACAAAAGGTTTCTCAGTGAACGGTCGGATTCAAACAAAAGTCGATTCAATACAGATGAGCAGTTGACAAGTCTTTTGCTCAACTGCTCAGTGATATGCATACACTATACATATTGCTTGCACTTCCAGTGAAAACATGTGACAACAAATGCTTCTGGTCATTTCTGGTCTGTGTTTAGTCGAGGGTCACTGAACTTTCATCTATCTCACCACCTTTTGCCAAAGCTTGGAAGTAGCAACGGTCTCAAAACTCCTACAAATGGCAATGCTTTGGCCACATTTGGGGCTCAACAAACCACAGGAAACCCACCATTTTCAGCGTGTCCCAGGTTTTGATAAGCTCTATGCATCAGCTATGCACCACCGGGCTTGGAAGCTGCATCTAAGATACCGCTTCGAGATAAGGCCTCGACATCTGTGTCCCCATGGCTGGCTACAAACAAATGTGGTCTAAGACGGGGGGTAATGCAATTTTTGGGGGAACTTAATCGTAGCAGTTAATTGGCGTTGACTGATGTTGATTGCTAGGATATAGTGTAAGATATTGTATTTTTACAAACTTGTGCGACTTGCACTGTCCTTCGTTTGAATCCAAAATCTGGAAATCCTCATGCTCCCGGTATACTGATCAAAGCTCTCAAAAGTTGCAGTTGACACTCCTCATGTGCTTAATTTGACGCCCATCACATGATCCTTCATCAAAACAGTACAAGAATCTTTGAAGGTTGACGCAAACAAAGGGTCATTTGACCACCCACATTGCAGTCACTTCTCTTCAACTAAGGTTGGAGCATTTCTGCGCGAAGCCAGCAAGGCATTGATGCCAGAAATGTTGGAGCAAAGAAATCCTTGCCTGTGAGAGAATACATGAGGCAATCAAAGAAGTTTGTGAAGATGTGACCACAGTTCTGGTGCAAATAATGAGTATAGTTTCTACAAGTGATGTGAACGCAGTGTTCTCTCAACTTAACTTCATGTGCAAAAGAAAAGTGCATGATGTCACTTTTGTGTCAAAAAGGATACAATTTCAGCACCAAAGTTGGTTCGCCAAAACAATGTTGTCAACCTGGTTTGAAACATTCGCAACAAAAGTCTTATTATTCATATTTGTTGCCACATCATGTAACTACCCCACGTTCTTGGAAGGCTTTCCACCTCATCTCTGACACAAGCTGCCCAAATCAACCATGGGCCCTGCCTCGGGGCTTCCGGGTAGGGCTCCTTCAACCTTAGTGGATTGCTGACACATACGATGATCATTCAAAACAGAACACCAATAGAAGCATTAAAAAACATTTAGAAACAAAATGCTATCTCATGGTAGATGCTTTGAATAAGAATCAGAACGTACAAAAATTTTGTGAATCTAAAGATCCAAATTGAAAGAACATTGGCCGCTGACGCAAAGGGAATACCACCTTTCGGCGGAAGCGAATAGCGCCGGGAAGGCAATGATGCCTCGGTCATTGGAGGTCCAGGTGTCAACAATAGGAGTTGAAGATGAAGCACCAGGCATCATCAAAATTCAATAAAACTAGAAATGGGATGAAATGGCCATAAATAATTTGGAGAAGTGATTAATAACCCCCCCCCCAAACAATTAGGACATAGCTGCCCATTTCTGTTGATTGAATCTTCACTGTCAGCTACTCAGACAGATGCAGTTGAAGAGTTCAAGACCTGCACGTACCGCTCGCCTGTCCGCGAAGAGGCTCATGCGAAAAAAAAAATCGATGATGGAAACGTTCGGGGTATATATTTTGAACAAAGGTGACAAGACAACAGAAATCAACACAAATCAGCGTTAAGTAGTAAACTGTGCGGGGTCCAAAAAATGGAGCTAATCGCAACAAGGTTGAGCTGCATGAAATGGCCAGCACTTGTAATTCTCCCAAACCATCCTGAAAATAGATATTTGTCTTATTTGGTTTCTGCAAGCTAAGTTTGGATCAAATATTTTTCCATAATCCAATAATTATACTAAATATATTACAGCAATATATGATCTTAAAGTTACAGGCTTTTGAAACCTTCTCAACTATCGTGCAAATACCAACCATTTCTAGTGTTCTTTAACTGCTAATTTTGCAGCACAGGCAAATACTCCCGCAAAATTTATTGAGCTCCACATTCCAGCGAATCCTTCTTTTTGCCGTCTCGCTGGCGGTGACAACGCAGGGTCGGCCTTGATGGATTCTGACCTTCTATTCTGTTTGCGAAGTGCATATTGCTTCTTAACTGAATCATTTACAATTTCATATGATTCATTATCACATTATCATGGTGAAAATCCAAAAAACATGATATTTAACATGATGTTTCATGATGTTTTCATCCCAAGAATGCTTCATTTCAACTCGTTTTTTGTTTGCCGTATTCCTTTGGAGACAAAAGGAGAAATCATGGAGCCGTTGGGCCCAAAGGATACGGTGCCCTGCCCGTCACAGGTTCATCTGGCGATCCCAATGCCAACCTGGGCGGCCCGTGAAAAATGCGGGAGTCATGGCAGTGCTTCAATGGAAAAAGTAGAAATTATACCAGACTCACATTGTATTCACACCATGTTTGACAACTTTTCGCTTCAGAGCTCTTGGAAATATCATGGTTTTGTGGATGATTTAATATGATGTACGGTGTGATCTACGTGGACCAATTGCTTCGGAAGTGGCTTGTCCACACGGAAGCGTGTGAGCTTTTGATTCACAATCCAGCGCTTCATGTAGTGCTTCCTCGGTGGAAAAAAATGGTCAGTCTCGCGACTCCGAACTTTGATGTAAACCTATGCAGCTCCAAAAAAAACCTTCAGAGGGATTTAGTGTTCATTCATTTGATTCCCACCATCTCCATATGCAATATTATGCAATCAAACTCCGTTAGTGCAACAAAATGCAGTCAAGCGACTTTTTCTTATGCTTGAAAATGATCTGATCCTCGCCCTTTAGGTGCTCAAGGACAGTGATCTGGGGGCCGTCGGGGCAGCTAAGCGTTCACAGTTTGAAAGGTTAGGAAACTGCTAAAATCTTCCTTTTTTAACAACAGCAAGGAAGTTTGTCAACTTACGTTCTGAAAGGAACTGATACAGAAGTCTTTGAAGCTACTTTTACAAGTGTTTTCAAAATCCACTCCCAAAAGCGCCTAGCATGCTTGTAACATCGCAGAAGAGCCAAATAGAAATACAATGATCACGTGCATACAACATATAAATACATATAAATACTTAGGATGTTTATAAACAAATCTAACTGCTATCAATGCATCATCTTCACACAAACATCAGCAAACAGCGGTAGCATTTCGAATCATAGAAGTAAAATAATGAAGTAAACATACTGGCCAACATGATGTCTCATGGCATTTGAAAAAGCTCGAAGAAATCCTCGACTTTCCAGGTGTGCCTCCACATAAGCTCCATCCACCAGTGGCTGTCCTATATGCACGTCAAACCTCAGTTACTCAGTTGAGTTCTGATTTCCAGCCATGGTTTCCTAACTTTTCCTGGTCGGAAACATGGCTGTATCATGATTTCCATCCACATCAAGGATATGGATGGAAGTCACAAACATACAACGTGATGGATTGCCTGACTTTAGTGGATCTTCTCTTCAAAGTTTGCTTCAAATTCCAAGTCAGACGAAATTTGGTTCTATCATTAAAAGACATGGGTCACTTGCACTTGAAAATATAGGTCTTTCAGCTCTCGATGTTTCTCCCCAAAACGTGTTGTCCTGTAAACAACCATTCTTTGAGCATCATTCATTCCACCGGCATGTAGAAACATTAGCCCTGTTTTCTGGTCCCCTGGAGATTCTGACGACCGGGTCGCAAAACAACTACCTGCACACTCAAGGACTGACACTATTGAAGTTCAAAGTGGCCCATCTTTCATGGGGTCTTCACCCTTCTTCTGCTTTAGGAGGAGCACACGGTTCAACCGCACCTGTGCCACAATGAGATTTGCAACAGGAAGTTGCTGTCTTGGGGCATCTCGGGGTCTTGTTGCTTGGCACTTTTTTTGCATCTTGGGGCGTGTGGGTTTTTCCCCCTGCTAAAGTTTAAAGCTTCATCAGTGATCATGATCCATCAGTGCACACAAACGACAGCGTCAGGAGCTGCCTTTGAACCAGGAACTGCTCGAATGAAGTAGGTCTCATACATGTCTCCAACTGTAACCATGTGCTGACGGCCACTGTATTCCACCTGTGCAAGTGGAACAATTTTATAACAGGCTCTGTGACCTCTTACCGTCTTCAATCTGATAGGCCTTCAAGATGCTTGTGGCATCTAGCAATTCCCTAAAATTTGCCCTGATCCTTGCCCTTTTTTGTTACTCGATTTACTATTTATTGTACTCAAATTCGAGGTCTCCTGAGATACCATTGCTATAGTCCACACGTACTATCAACATTTTCTGTGGGAAATCTCACAAGCATTCCGAAACATAAGCTTACACGATGTGAACAGTACACTCAATTATATGTATATATATATATATAATCAATAAATTTCAATCATGCATGCAATGTGTAGTATAGTATACATAGCATATGTGCTGAGAGGTAGATTTGGAAGTACTTATACAATCTTGTCCAAACAGTATCAGTGGTTGACTGGCTCCCCATTCCGGGCAATCTAAGCAAACTGTGTTTCTGTCTTGGTTGGTTGGATGATGCTGGACGATTCACCTATGCAACCCTAACAGAAACGTCAAGGTTTGCCAAGTCACAATAGCATATTCCATGTGCTGCGCTGATGGCGCCAAGTGCCGCCTCAGCGTCACACATTGCGTATTTTCGCTTTCGGGAGCTGGCCTAATACGTTCTGAAGTTCTTTCTCTCATATCTATACAAGGAGAGCCACATGCAGATTTTGTGTGTGTCTATACAATCTAAACGTATCTAGACTCTTGGACAGTCCATGGTTTTTTGTGCAGGAAATCTATCTAAGCCATGCAACATGAATCTACAAAGCTTAAGTCTCTGTGAACACGTCTGAGGCCGGAACTGTTTGATACTCATAAGGTCCTGAAGCAGTGCTTTGGGCGAATCGATCCCCACTGATGACACATTGCAGCATTGGCGATTGCACTGAAGGAGATATCAAAAGATTGGATGTTCAGTTTCCATCTCATTCAAATGAATGGAGAAGGATGGACAAGGGAACACAAACATGCAAAAACACAATCCAGAAGATATTGCAAATGCATCCTTGCAGGTAACCATTGCTTCCCTTTGAACAACTTGTCCTCCGGAGGTTCAGCCACTGGTGCTGTGGTGAAGGCACGTGTTGCAACCTTGATGAAAATCAAAAGGTTCTCGGGATAGCTGTGATAGGTTTTCTGAGATACTCTCCATTCAAGTCACCGAACGACCAAAGCGTCTGAGATTCTATAACCAAATCAATTGCTGGTAAAGGGCACCTGTTGCTGTGATCAAATCTTCAAATTCAGGGCGACTGGCAGTTTTGTTTGGCAGCAATAAAAAGGTTCGGAGTTGGTTTAGAAAGAAACAACACATACCAACACCCTATATAATCCAACACTGCAAGGTCCACAAAAAATTGCTCAAGCAAAAACAAGTGAACAAGAGCAAC
The DNA here is from genome assembly GCA_000507305.1 of Breviolum minutum Mf 1.05b.01. Classification (NCBI taxonomy): domain Eukaryota; class Dinophyceae; order Suessiales; family Symbiodiniaceae; genus Breviolum; species Breviolum minutum. The sequence continues at coordinate 63,974 of DF240382.1, forward strand.
ACATCTCAGGAAGCTCTTGTGATGTTGGGTAAAAGAATCGCATTTAAAAGTCAGTACATCAAATTTGCATCAGGCTTGCTGGAGTAACGTATGGATATTGCTCGTTTCAAAAGCTGCAACATGTTCCGCTGGAAACGATTCAAATGTTCACCAAAAAGTGCTATGACGGCTACATTGTTTAGCCATGCAGATGCAGGTACAATATACACCATATTTAAAGTATTTTGAAATCATCACCGAGCCATAGTGAAACAGCTCTGAGTTCTCCAACAGCACTTGGTTCGGTGCTCATCTGCACCTTTCCTTGAACAGGGCATCAACAACGCTTCAGATAGCGCACACATTTTTCTCGGGGCACACACACACACATTGATATACCTAAATGCAAACTTTGAATGGGGGATGCTATGATTTGCGAATGTTATTCATGCATATTCACATAACATACAAAGTCATGCAGACTTTAGCAATGACTATCTGACCTCCAAAAAAACGTATCCTGCAACAGGACAGTCCTCGGCTATCTGCTCCGGCCAGCAAGGCGAAGGTTGAGCTCCGTCCAAGCAACAGCAGGGCGACCTTTCGAAGAGTGTTGCACTGCGGGGCTGGATGTGTTTGTTGGATTTTGTTGGATGTGTTTGTTAGTTGATTTAGTTGGATGTTTTGTTGGATTTGAAAGATGTTGATCCTTCACCAGTATCACCAGTTGGCTGAAATAGCGAGACATACTTTTGAAGACAAAGAACAAAAGGGTGAGGATTGTGATGACGATGAGCATGCAGGATGATGATCATGCAGGATGATGATAAGGGTGAAGATGAGCATGAGGAGGAGGAAGAGGAGGAGGAGGAGGAGTATGATGATGAGGATGAGGATGAGGATGAGGATGAGGATGAGGATGAGGATGAGGATGATGATGATGATGATGATGATGATGATGATGATGAGGAGGAGGAGGAGGAGGAGGATGAGGATGAGGATGAGGATGAGGATGATGATGATGATGATGATGATGATGATGATGATGACGATGATGATCTATGATGATCTATGATGAATGATGAATGATGATGATCTATGATGGTAATGATGGTGATTTCACTTTATGTTACTATTAATTGCATGCCTTCCTTATGCGATCAATCGTACTGGAGATGTTTGTTACCGTCATCTCAGGCGCTGTAGAGCTTTTTGAAGATCAATTTTCAAACCAATCTGCAATTTTCAAGCTCCAAATGAGAGCTCCCATTTAGGGCTCCCATTCGCAATCAACAAACAGCATTATAATGCAGTATCCATATATCAATTTGCTTGTCTGGCCTCTTTTTAGTCAAAGGTTCAACAACAAGATGGAATGTCATGTCAGCTTCAGAGTGAACCTTTCATCTTTCATACTCGGCGCCAAGAAACGCCACAAAGGCTCGCAGCAAAAGCTGCTCCAAAGGGCCGCCTGCATTTTGTTGTATCGTTTGGCGGCATTAACATGAAAGAGAAACTTGGACTCAAACTTAGTTGCTTCAGGCGCTATGATACATATAATACTAAGACCAACCCAAGCAATGCACGATTGAGGGCGAATCCCTCCAAATTACCATATTTGCAAGCTTTGATCCCCCCAAGAAAACAGGTAATTTAATGATCCATGCGCTCGGAAATTGGACATGAACACTAGTCGAAGTTGATTAAACATGTGTCGACTTAGCAACAATTTTGCTAGGCAATCAAAGTGGTCGAAACGCTCAAAGACTTCAAACTCACAAAATCAAACATGGATAACCCAACCCAACATTAACATCTGCAATCCATTTGCATTATCCATCTCAATGTAGCCAAAACCTTTACTATTTCAAGGGTCAGAAAACAGCCTTGCCTCCTTGTCATGGCCATATCTCCTGGGCCAGGCAGCCTAGGCTGTCCTTGGGTCCTTCTAAGCCAATGCTGGCTTGAGCGGTAAATGTGGCGGATTCGCTTTGACTTTCTTGAGTCCTTATGAGATCTTATGAGGCTTGCTTAGGAAAGTAACAATGGGGTGTTGTGTGTGTTCGAACTGTGATTTGATCAGAAAGTCAGTGTATATCCCCGACACTTGAGATTGTCAAACATAATTAAAAACGAAACAAAATCATGATGACATCTCTAGCACGGCATCCGGCACCCTGAACAACTAAATAAAAACTGTAGATTATCGCGACATGAGCAATATGACGTTACACCTATGATACACGGAATCTGTCTGCATCCGTCTGCCACCATCCCTCCAGAATCCACGCCTTTGAAATTCTCGACGGCTGCGGCGAAGGCCTGAAACGGCTCTCGATCTTGGATACCCCGAATTTTGGTAGGATTGTTTTCATGTTTTTTCATATATCCTACCTGGATAACGTAGGAAAGTACCTTATTTTTAGGCAACTGTGGCTGGCTGGTTTCAGCTTTTTTGGTGATGGAAATTATTTCACAGCAACGACTGTTTTCCAGGTAATATTTTTGGTTGATTGATATTCACCAAATGTGGAGTCCAAGTCATCTTCTCCACTTGTTGTCTCCAGCACTTGACAAGGACGACCCACTAGTGTTCCACAGCCATAGAGCCCATGTTGGCATTATGGGCTTAAGGATCATATGCAAGTGTAATTATACACATAGCCTCTGGAAAAACATATCAAAATTCCAAGCAGATGCTTCATAGCGAAAACATATGAAAAAATACGTGTTTTTTTTGAGGCATCATATACATACATAGATGCAAGTAGAGATGTCCGTTGACAATAGAAAAATACGGGTAAACTGATTATAATGAATATAATGTCATATGTTTCTGCTTAATTCTGCTTATATAATACCTCTGAAACAAGCATGCAAAACTCCCTCAAACAAAAATTTCCCGCGGATCCGGAATTCTGCCTGGCAATAGCGAGAAAGCTCTGGATCTGCCTTGGAGGTAAGTGCATTTTGGAAGGTAAATCCATCGACTTTTAGAGAGGATCTATATATAGCCAACCCGACACAATAAGGGGAAAACCCTAATTTTTACCATACATTTAAACATTCCACATAATTAATTGAATGATCCCTCAAATCAACATCTGTATGATTCAACTGAAGAACAACAGTTGCATCAACCATCAACTCTGGCTTTGGCCTTCCCATCATGTGCATCACCTGGCGTTTTTTGGAACTCACACTGCTGACCAGCGGAGGGAAAAATAAATATCTGAGTTTTCAACTTGGCATAGAGTAGCTATTTCCCTTCTGTTCCCTTCTTACATGTCGATACCCCAACACAACACGATACAAAAACATACAAAAACTATGTCCAACACTCAGGTACACCAAATCACAGCCATGCCTGGCTCTGCATCAGGTGAAGCAACTGGTTTCGGTCTAGCCTCATTCCATAATGATTGCAGAATCACCGCAAAAACAAATCACAATCACAATCAGCAGTAATGAAATACGTCCGCGGCCAATCTAGTTCGAAAGATTCAAAATAGATTCAATCACATTTATTATCATCCTTTTTTTTAGAGAATCTGAATCTGCGGCGCACTCGGTAAGTGCAGGACCTTACGTTCTGTGCTTTTGGCCCCAGTGCCTGTGTGTAATTTTTGCGCCGCCCTGCCCCCCCCCCCTTCCCGAATTTCAATCCAGTGTTGGAGAAAGACCTGAGGTACCCTCAAAGATGCGACCCCCATTCCCATACAAGTGCCAAAAGTAACCCTAATATGGCAAGTAATGTGTAATACAAAGTAATTACATGGGAAGCTTGTGGAATGACTTGGACTTCGGAACCAACCCACCATTTCCATAACAATATGACAATATCTCTCAAATCATTTGTGTTCTGAATATGCAAATGCATCTACTTGGAGGCATTTTGTGGTATTTTTCTCTTTCGTGATGCTGGACAAAAATCTTACTGGGCTTCAAAATGGTCATCTTTTCACTGGCGAACGCGCCGCTGCATATCAAGGCAGTCTCTGGCAAATGCCAAGCTGCCCAAAAATGCAAACATGTGGAAGCATTTCATCGAGTGAATGGCTTGAAATCTCGTTTGATTTTGCTTGATTATAGTTAATTCACTCTTTCCACATGTATGCTTCAGCGATTCTTCCAATAATTCAATGTCATCTTCCACTCAACACAGCTTCAAGTCATGGTGGGATCACCCGCACGGGACCTTACAATTTGCACTTTTTGATGTCTGCAGTGATAATGGCATGCTGGAAATCCGTCAATTGTGAAGTTCCAATTCCGTCCTGATCAAGAGTCCCCTTTCTTTTAATCAAACAATCCTTCTTCTGATGTGACAGCATTGTTTCAAGTTGGGTTTGTCTGTCTGTTGCAAGAATAAACGAGGCACAAAGTGTGTGACATTGTGCGACTATGTTCCAGAAAAAAATGAATCAAACATTTGTTCATATGCTTTCTGTCAAGTTGCCAATCTCTAAGGGTGGCCAAAGCTTTAGCCGCACCTTTCCTTGGAGCAATCCCACCTCAGCAGTCGCAGGGGATGGCAGCTAACCACCATTTACCGTTTGGAGCTAACCACTTCTGGGTGAAAAATAAGAAATTGATATATGGGTGTTTCCTAAAATGGTGGTACCCAACAACCATGGGTTTTTCCTACTAAAAACGATCATTTTGGGGTGTTTTGGGGGTACCACCGTTTAAGGAAACACCCATATGTCCATATTCATGTGATCGAAACTAAAACCAAGTGACAGGCACAGGACCGTAATGTCTGGAATCATGAGATGCTGCCTTGTTGTCACCTTCAAGCCAAACATGACCACGAGGCACCAGTACCCTCAGATGGGGCCGGAAGACTTCCCAGGACATCGTTAAAACCAGATTCGAAATGGCAGCCTGCTAGTCAAGTTTAACCACTCTTTGATTGGTTACCATCGGTTCATGTTTATCTTTTGGTTGTGAATTTTGAGACGTATCCTCAAGCATCCAAGGCCAAATATCGTATCCGATATGTATGGTTAAAATTTACTAAAGCAGCTCTTTTCGAAAAATATGAAAAGCAACAGAATCATTCCGCTGGAGTCATGATTTTTTTCCAAGCTGCTCTTTTTCTTCCCCGACTGCAAGGACTTTGACCTTCAATTGTGGATCAGCTGTATGGGTAAAGGTTGGTACCCTGTTGGGGGTAGGAGTAATGGACATCTGCAAAGCAAGGACGAATAAAAGGGGTGTTGAGGCTTAGGCCCGATCACCGGGCAGGCCCAGAATGCGTTTGCCTGAGCCATCACATGCCATGACCATGTCTGGAACAGCGTGCTGCCAAGTAGGTTGGATATCTCTGTTCATCATGATTTTGATATATGTTGATATATGTTGATGATGATGATGATGATGATGATGATGATGATCATGAAGATCATGAAGATTGATAAAGCAATCCGCCCAACAAAAAATGCAAAGCAAACATCAGTGAAGCTCGAACATATCGTAGCTGGGATTTTTGGGCTTGTGTTTCCGCAGGTTGCCACTCATGCGTATGCTTGTCAGTATGGCTGCAGGAGCGAAGAATTTCATCTGCAAAACATCCCCCTCCATAGGGGGCAAACAAATTCGAGCATCAGGATCCTTTGGCGATGTTGCCACGACCACCTGCATGGATTGTGATATCAAAAGCATCTCATATTTCAAATGCAATATCCAAAGATGAGTAGACTTGATAGCTGATACTCTGCCAAATTCAAAGTACACCATTTATTTCTATAATTAGTGATTAATTACAACATGGAAACCTGACTGCCGGAAGAAAATTGTCACATACATTGCACCTACGCACAACTTGGGTGTCTAGACATATGAATGAAACGATAATGCATCAAACATCTCATCCTCTAGGCCCCGAGAACATCCACAAATATTAACAGCAATGATGCAATGAAGACGGCTGACAAGCCACTGCATTCAAAATGCGTCAATTGTAGAGGTCTCATGATCCGTGCTGAGTGGCAACCCAAACTTCCAATTTTAACAATCTCAGTGAGTCACGCTGTGGCCTTACAAAAAATATCTTTGAATATCGTTAAATCACTTGTTACATCATTAAATTCGAACAACCTTTGGAAACGGAGGATCTTCTTCGCAGTAGATAATTTCATGATCATTGACAGAAGTCTTGAGCTGACATGTCATTGCCAAACCCAAAAATCACATCCGAATCATTCCCGATGCAGCTGAATCTCAAGAATTTGTTCAACTCCATTCCCATCCAAAGATTCCATTTTCATTCATGAAAATTGAAATTTGATGTTTTTCCCCCGTTCACATCACCACGGGACCAACCCTTTTCGCACCTCTCCACGGGACCAACCCTTCAACCTTTGCGTCAAGCGCTCAAAGAGCAGGACGTCCCCAGAGGAGTTGAAGACCGGCACCTTAGAGAAAGGTTGCAATCGTGACCTGTTCGTTTTGGTTCCCTTCTTTTATGGCCAAATTTGATACTCTGATACCCTCAACTAACTAGCCAGGGACAACCTTTCTAGAGCCTGTAGTGGTTCGGGGTATCAAATTTGACTCATTTCATGTTGGATGTGAATCATTTGCATCTCGAGGTAACCATACTCAGTTTAATCCATGAGCCATCGTTTTGTTGAACATATCTTTTGTTGCATGAAAAACTGAAGGGCGTCAATAAGACAAACACAGTTTTTGGTGAACAACGATCTTCAAGAAACTATTACATGCAACATGGAGCAAAAGCATGCCCACAACTCTGTAGGTGAGCAAGTACCTTCTACCAAGTAGCCATAGATGCACCCACAGTTGTGGAAAAGTCAATGCCATACTCCTATCAAACCAGCAAAAAGACTACAACAGCTGCATGGTCCTGGTGAGGTTCTGAACCCAAATCTTGAGACCAAAAATTAGCACATCACAAACCATATCATATGGTTTGTAAATTCGGTAAATCAATACATGTTTTTTTTTGGATGATCAAATGATAATCAGCACTTTCCAGCATTCTGCCCAATGTTCATCCAAACTGATTCATCATGCCTTGTATTATAGCCACTCATATAGACTCTACAAGGGTGCCGGGACACTAACCCTGCCACTGCTGCCTGCACGCAGTGCAGCATTCCCACCAGCTGAAGCCAGCGAATACCAAAAACTCCTGCTTCCAAGAAGTATGGCCTTGGCAACCGCTGCACATGGACATCTTATCAAGCCACCTTCTCCCGAAGGGCATACAGCATGACTGAATTGCAGCGAAATTAAATTTCAAGACACTGGCATACGTACCATTCAACTATGTAAATACACTTATTCATACTTATTCTATATCATTCATGTTGCCTACGGGTAACACTTCCGTTATATATACCTGCAAAACCAAAGACCCTCCCAAAGCGCCCTTCATTTTCGACGCTTGATTTCGCAGCACCAAGTCCAGACTCTGCTGGAGTTGGCCTAAACTCTGCTGCGCTTGAAACTTTCAAATTTTGACAGCCATGGTCAGGTGCCTTTCACCCTGCCAGGCTGTTTTTTGTGACACAACTAAAAATGCCCGACATGCAACACAAAAAAATATATGAATCAGATAGGATTCATATATTCGTCAATCGCTCCACCTTTTATATCCTTATACCTTTGATTATATATACCATATGTTGACAATTAATTTCTTTACTAACCAAGTGAGTGTCTCCTACTGCAGTTTTAACAGCAGCTTTGCTGCCGCATCCATGCTGCCACTTGACAGCACCGCTTCTAGTGTACAGGATGTGAAGCAGTGAAACTGCTGCACGTGAGACATTTCTCATGGCCGCGATCGCTCAAAAGAAAAGAATCTTAAGAAACACCACTTTTTTGTGCTAAAAACATCTAAAAACGTCTATCTGATCTACTAAAATATTTGAAATATCCAACGTCCGCATTTAGTCGCATTTGTGAAATGCAATTTTTTGGATACATTTGCCATATTTGGCCTTGATTTTCCCATGATCTATAGACAGATCTACGATGTACAGATAAAGTTTCGGTCAGGTCGATCAAGCAAGCACATCTACTAGGCACGGTATTCAGCATGCCCACCCGTGTGGTGGGTATCAATTGATTGGGCTTGAAAGATTGCGAGAGTGCGATGTCTCAAACCATTGGCATCTGTCATGTTTGAAACAAAACACTCCCAAATGCAGTCGATCGACTTAAAATTCATACAGGGGCCTCTTTTTGCCTCCAGACTTGGTGCAGGACACTTGATCCATTCGTACTCTGATTGTATGGTGCAGTCATTACTCTATCATACTGCACTGGCACTGGAGAATGAAGTCTTTAAAACCATTTCAGACCATACTGCATCAGTTGTTGCTCTTACAAAAACCTTTTCAGGTGAGTCCATCCAATGCTATAAATGCATTTTGGATCCACTGGTCACAGCGTGTCCCTTTAAATCGGGGGGTCCGTACCTATCTGCGACTGCCACGCCGCTTGGGGCGCCACAGTTTTCCAGCTTCAAGGCGTGATAAGCCACGACTCACTGCGGTGGAAAAGAAATGTTGAAACGCGGACTCACTCAGCTCCAAAGAACCACTCGCTTCCTGCGTTGGAGAAAGCCCCCTTTTAAAGGATCCCAGCAGTATGATTGGTCCATCAGATGTGGGGAATAAGGTAATTCGCGGGAGATGTCGTCATCCTTAAGAAAGGAGAAAAAACGACAAAAGCATTGTGTACTCTAAGTCTAAGTCGGTGCTTGACATGACACTGAACGCGCTGCTAAGCATTACTTATTACATACTGTTTCGTTGGCAAATGTTTGTCATTTGCGGCAGTCTTTCCACTTCTCATCTCTTCCGCAGTCTTTCCGCATTCGGGAACAATAAAATCTATGAAAACATTGAAAAAGCAATCGTAAAAACTGAACTTAAAATAACTATATACACTATAGACATCCGTAGGCTATAGACTCTAAACACAATAATTCAACACATTTATAATACATGGTACTCCCCTAACATTTGTTCTTTTCATTGCTATACATCCAGCATACATCCATACATTCACATCATATCTTCATCTCCATCCATATAACTTCCCCCCGCAAACTCGTGGGGGGGGCGCCAGGCACCTTGAGTGCTTGGATCAGCTCGGAATCGCCGAGTGGCTTCACGCCGAGCTCGGCGGCCAAGCGATTGTCGACACGGCGCGTCTTCTGCTTGTCCTTAGCTGCGAGCCTTCGATACAAATGGACAAATATGATAAGTTAGTAACACTGTAGTAACAGTATTGTCACATGTATGTATATATGCATGTATATATATCAAATTGATATATGATTGTGATTATATATTTTCATATGTCATAACATGAAAATAATTCCAAATCACCTCGTGATAAACAAATGCCTTGTTACACCAAATTCGTTGACATACGTTCAAGCCAAATGTCCAAAAAACCCATGGAGTTGTGATCAGCTTTCACGAAATAGACCTGGGCCTTGTAGCACAACCAGTCCTGCATGGAGGCTGGGCAAGGCAGAGGTGCCATGGTGGTCAGTAACAAGAATTGAATGCTACCTCACTCTTCTCCATTTGCTTGATGTTGCCGCCTATTTTGTAGGTTCCACCAACAAAACCCAATATCTGATATCTGATGGTTTTTAACATGGAATGATGAGGTCCCTCACAGAGTCCAGATAGGTAACGGCAAGTTGGGCAATATTTTTCGGCCCACCTCATTTCCAAGCAAAGCTCTTGCTAAGTCTGGCGTGAGAACATCTGAAAATGCGCCGCCACCTGGAAATCCAGGAGCCTTCAGCTGCGCTCGAGTTGAGGGGAAGGGACCAACATCAGGGTCTGATATCTGATTCAATTAAAAGACTGGTACAGTAATAAAATAGCGAGCGCACCCGCACAAATAAATCATAAAATTAAGAGGTAGGTAGGTACAAATACATTGTTGTGTATTAAATGATCTTTAATGGCTCTTTCCCAAAGTTCCATTGAGATGAATCTCACAAAGTTTTGCATTGAAAATGCCTCACTTGCCAAGTGTTTGCCAATTGTTACAGCAAGTTCCTTGCACACTCAATTGAAATAAGTTTATTTACTCCCCCCCAACTGTTTCTGTGGGCTAGTATCTTTTAATATGTCCAACCAATCACTTTTGAACATGAGAGGAATGGATAGTCTTGAAGAAACTCGTTTTCCAGTCACATGATCATTGAAGGAGCTAATTCTTGCCACAAAGCGCCATGGTTGTCATCTTTGGAGCATGGGCACTGGCAAGCATACACCCAAATATTCACTATATAATATACCTACTGAGCCTTTTACCTTCTTTTTTTGGGTGGAAGATGAAAAACCTGGTTTTTTCCGTAATCGACAAAAAAACCTATGTTTTTCTGAAATACCTTGTTTTCCTGAAATTATCATGTTCTGGAATCATTATATAAGGGTTCAACTCATTCTAAAGGAGGACTGATCTTTGTTTTGTTTCATGTAATGGCTCAGGTAACCCATTATAGGGTATGTTGGCTGTTGGAAGGGTCACAACAAAGATATGGGAAACCAAAAGGGCAATATGACTGCATGATAATGAATGCTCCCAAAATGTTAACATTCACCAGTTTATGGGAATAAGGTTTGGAATATGTAAACAGATCGATGTACTGTAAACAGGCGGCTATCAGTACAGAGGTTCTAGAGTGACTTCCGCAGGGCACATTTCTTTTGGTGAGAACCCTGCAGGATGTAAATTCGATAGAGTTCAAACCTAATTCCGTACAATCAATTTCCATTAGTTTTTCCCAACTAAAGTATAAACCAAGGGTTCACCGAAACATGCTATGTAGAAAAATCTCGCAATTTAATCTTTCTTTCTCTGAAATCAGTGATATTTTTTGATTTTACATAGATTCTATTCAGGTTTAAGCCGTAATCTACCGTAATCGCGTAATTTGCCGGAATTACCTGGTTTTATTCGTAATCCACCCATAATTTGGGAAAAAAACATAGGTATTTTTTCCGTAGCCACCCGTAATTTTCCACCCACAATTTGTCACCCGTAAAATTCCGTAATATCACCGTAAAATTTCGTAATATACCCATAAAATTTTATGGGTATTTTTGCAAAAACCTAGGTTTTTTTAAAGCCCCGTTAACATAGATTTTATAGAGGTTTTACGGACTTTTTTTGAGTTCCGGGTTGGATTTTGGCAGTTGGTTGCAAAGGTTCTGGCATTTTGCAGCAGTTTGCTAGAACAGCGGGGCCCCTTTGGTCCATAAATTCATACAACACTTACCAGTATATATTGAAACATTGCAGGTGCGATGAAAACAAGACTCTTGGGACACTTGTTCTTGTTCCACACGGTACTTGCACGGGTTTGACGTTGTTTTTTGAAGCTCTGGATTTCACAGGCTGAGAGATACTGAAAGAACATGTTCTATGTTGGGCTTTTCCAGCCAAAACCAAATACATTTGAGGTGTAAATAGTCGTGCTATTGGTCAAGAACTGTTGGTTTGAAAAAAGTGGCATTCAACATGCCTTTTGTGTGGGTTTGTGGCAGTGGAGTTGGATTTTGATGCACCCTATATCATTGTAGTCGATTATGTTCATGCACCTACTAAACCCAATACGTTTAGTTTAGATAGTATAAATGAGAAAAAACAAAAACATAGGTTTTTTTTCAAAAAAACCTATGTTTTTTTTTTCAACCCTAAAAAAAGAGGGTATTTGGTTTAGTAGGTATATATATATATATATCAATTTCGTTGGAAACCTGCTATGATTCTCGCGAAATTCATTAAAGAAAACATGACAAAAAAAAACACACACACCAAATCCGCATCAATCACAAGCCAGATGCTGCATCCCGACAAGAGGAGCACAGGACGAAGTCGCAGTGTGTACCTCAGAGCCAGCCAAGAGATCGACACGTATCCCGCGGTTTGAACTTGAAGAATCATTTCTCTGCATTTGTGTTGGTCTCTATAAAGTCTCATTGATCATTCATAAGCGGAAACAACAAGTGCCCGCAAGGTGACATCATCCATCATTCATCTTCCATCATCATTCATCATCCCTGCACACGCTAGCCGCTCACTTCCACCTCTTGCCTGTGTAGCCAGGCGGCCAAGCAATGCCTTAACTCACTTAAGTATCTACGAGTTTCTAGGCATGACTGCCACTTTAGCCGGGTCACAAGAGTGTGCAACTTCATATGTGCCCAAGACATTATGACAAACACTGCAGCTTTTCGGCTGCACAAAGCTCAACCATTTGGCTTCCGCAGGCTTCAGAAAATGGCCTTGGTAAACACACCATGGTTTGACGAAAAGTTTTGAAAGATGGATGTGATCCTTCTTGATGAAGCACAAAAAGAGGGGCCGAATTGAGGCAAGGACCAATAAGACCAACAATTCCCTATAGTCATACTAAGTCAACCAAGCAACCTTTGGGGCACTGTGGCGGCATTCGAGTACTTCTGGGTCTTTGGAGAACCGCGCGCGCGGCCTCGTCTCGAATCGCCAAGCCAGCTCGGAGGATGTGAGCGCAGCCATGTTCTTCCTGGTTTCAGTCATCCACGGCTCACGGAGGATCCAGGATGAGTCTTATGAATTCAAAATCCTGATGTGATTAAGTATTATGATTTTAGCAAACAATGAAATATGAACAAAGTCAAACAAAGTTGTTTATACGGTACGGAAAAACTCAATTCATTACTTTTACTACAAATAATTGAATAAATGATAAATAGATAGATGCATGCATGCATGCATGCATGCATGAATGAATGAATGAATGAATGAATGAATGAATGAATGAATGAATGAATGAATGAATGAATATGCGATGAATAAATATGCTATAGATATGCTATAGATATGCTATAAACTAGGTGCATTAGATTCTTCAAACTATGAGACCTATTGATCTGCCAAAAAAATCGATCAAATGTCAAATGCAACAAAACTCTATCATACCTTGCATTTCGAGTTGGATCAATTCGTTTGAAGTGAAGCAGGCTGAAGGAAGTCGTATGTGCAGTAAGCTTGCCCCTCCCAATCCTCTAGCAAAGGGTAGAACTGTCTTAACGGCACCCCAGATGAGTGCACAACCTCCCAGGAGAACGACAGCAGTTCCCCTGCGGAGGAAGGACCATCTGCAGCTGAGGGCTTGAAAAATTTCACCTCGCATCCACAGACATCCACAGTTCAAAAGACATTGAAACTTGAATTCCCACCCTCAAAATTCAACATTCTACCACCTTTTTGCCACATCTCAATAACTCTCAGCAGACAAGATTATCACCCTTAGCTTCATTACCATTTCATTCCATGTCCTTTTTTGGAGGGTTGCATTTTTTGAAACAGCTTTTAACAGACATCCAACTGGATCTTCAAGGCCCAAACCTCGGCAACACGGTTCCCATTCTCATCGTTCACAATTGAGAGAATTCTCACAGCCTCGGCAGTGGAGCAGTCCCACTGTTGCTGGCTCTGTGATTTTTCACCGAAAATGGAAGGGAAATTGCAGAAATTGAACCTGAACAAAATTTAACACTTGAAAAAGGAACATCATCTTCCAAACCACAATTTTTGGGGTTCAATGAATCTGTGTGGTACGGTTGATGGAAGAAAGCTTGCATCACTTGAGATGTATATCCGGTATATCTGTATGCCGCTGCAAATATCTGTAATTAATGGTGGATTCTCCATATCAACTGGTGCAGGGTTATCAACAGTACCAACAGGTCGTAATTAACACTGTTAAAATGTAAGAATCTGGGCGACTGCGGATAGGGAAGCATCTCAACAAATACTAATCTGTTCAAACAGTTTCATGGTTGCTGCAATCATCTATCATATATTGAGACATATTGCTGACACATATTGATACATGTATATACATGAAACAGTAGATTCAAAAAATCCTCTACAAAATATTCATAGCTTAATATAGCTTACATAAAACTATTATTTATATACAGTATAAATACTTACGATGTGTGATCAAATGAGATTGTGTGACCTGCTTATGGAAAAATCGGCAGCACACACACATTAAGTAGCAGAACTGACCAGAAATGTACCCCAACATACAAGAGAGGCGGGATATTCACAGCCATGCAACGCGTGGTCGATCAATAAAACGGGTTCGATGCATTACCAAATCATTGGCTTGCAGTCGATAACGCCATTCCTCTGTAAGATCATCAATGCGACTTACAGCTTGTGGCGTGGAGTCCTGCCGGGAGGTCGCGATGGCGGTGGCTTGAGGAAAACAGAAAATTGAAGGTATGCCACATCTGTGTATCTAAAACGCATTGTGACTCTAATGATATGGCAAAAATAGCCTGGAACACAATTTTCACAAAACGCACCTTGTAATCTGCCTACCCAAGTTTAACATTAGTTGTACAGTTGCCTATACGCAAAAGTCTCTTCACAAATCAAATATGAAAGTAATACAGATCAAGAAAAACAGTACAGTACATAAAGAACTCTGCTACGCGCACCTTTCCAGAATATCATCCCAGCTGCCTCGACTTTTTGCAAATGTCTGTCCTCCCCACCGCTAAGTGCGTCCCCAAAGCCACCCAACCAGCGATTGAGCAGTGGCCGCATTGTACGCACCAAGGCCGCATCCTGTGACTGCTGCAGACTTGGAATGAACATCTCTGTGTCAATGCTCTCGAATTAAAAAAACCCGATTGGCGTAAATTAATTGCAAACTTAACCACAACATCTGGATTCAGTGTAATGACAAAGGCGTCCTTCAACCATTCTGGCTGCATCAAGACCTCTTCTGGCCTTGGAATGTAGCGTAAAGAAAACGGTACAATGCGAGGCAAAAGGCCAAGATACATGACTTCATGACATCCCCAGCATCCCAAATTTACTACCTCCAAGGTGTGCAACCAGGTAACAATTGCTTCCCATGAAGCAAGAACTGAGCCAACTCATTGGAGAAATGATTGCAATTTCGCCGTAAGACATCATACATCCGAGGATTGTAATCCACATAAACATCTTCCTTCAAGAATTCCACCAAGTCCTCATAAGACCTGCCAGGGGCTTAGCAAAGTGGAAGATGCAACTCGATTTCCCAAAAACCGTTCTGTACATGTTTCTCTCGGGGTTGTTCAACCTATACCACCGAGAAAGGGTCAGTCCTCAAGGTTGAACCCAAGCGGATAACGGCTGCAGGCTCGCCAAAGGGCACATCGCTGTAATTGGATTCTAAGATAACACCACCGTACCTGAGAAGCTTTCTCAAAGAATCTGACAATGTCATGGACATCTCAAAGAGCCGAGGGACTTTGTGTGGCGTACAACAAGTTTGAAGATATGCAAAAAAATATGATGTATGAAATATGATACTCATTACAATAATAATGTGTATCTCATGGTTTCAATCTAAACTTCAACTTAGCCTCTCTCTCTATATATATATAAATATATTTACATGTAGGTGTGCGAATGACGACAAAGGTCCGTTTCCTCCAGCCGCCATCTAAGGGTGGCACCAAAACTCTTTACCAAAAACACGAAGACCGGAATGCCAAACGCCATCCACCTTATAGCCGCCTCAGATCAAAAGAACCCAAGGAGCCACCAATGTTGTTTCATTTTCTTTGTTTTTTTAACCATGGTTTTATCCAATTGAAATAATCACTTGGACATTTTGTTGGCATGCTAAATTTGTTGTTTCCCTGGAAAGAATGCAAGGTACCAAGTAATGCTGATGGCACCCATTGTGCGACTCCTTGGGATAAATCATAGAGGGCCAACTCTACGACGGTTGCCTTCAAACCCAAGGCATGAGCCACAAACTCATAGTAGCTAAGTGCCTCAGTGAGCATCGCTGGATGGCTTAGCTGAAAGTCAGGACTTCTTCCCTGTTTTTAACGAGGAAAAATCCTTTGGAGCACGGTGATTGTGAAATTTCAGCACGATTTTTTTGTGGGAACAACAATGGAAAGGATTCACCAGTCAGCATGAGTAAAACAAAATTGCTGGAACTGAAGTGGCGTGTGAGTGTGGACAATAAGTACTTTAGTACTCTGACTCCACTGTGTGACTGTTAGTGCAGCTGCGGCGATACTATGGGGCTCCTGAATGCACAAACATTGTGTTCACTGGCTTATTTGCGGACAGCAATTTAGTTGCAGTTGATCTAGCCATGCGGCCATTGATCCATGCATTAGAACAGCCCCACATGAACTACATCACACCTCATCAGCCCAAATCCTACTGGAATAGCTGATAGCCACATTAATCCACATTATATCAACCAGGTTGCCCATGGCGATCCGTCTTCTTCTCTATCTTCCAAAATTTCATCGGGAGGTTGCCCAAGACCAACTACTTCAAAGGCCTCTGGCCACTTGTCTTGACGAATAAGGCCATCACCTGCGTGTGTGTTCTCCAATTCGCCAGCTATGGGGCCATTCAAAACGAAAGGGCAGAGTAAACGACACCAAAATCACTGAAAAACAACAGCTTTTCAAATAGAGCTGGGTCGGGTTTGTCCAACATGTTGAATCTTTCAGGGCTATTCTCACTCCAAAAGGGCACTCTAACAGGTGGCCTAAGATACTGGAACTTGTTAGACCAACCAGCTTCTATTTGGATGGTCAATAATGACCATGTGATATCCTAAATGGTTACCTGGCAAAGGGTACCAAGAAAAACCCTGATGATCCACGGTGTACTCTGATACTCTACTGATAATCTCGCACCTTGTGAGTCAGCGTACTCGAAGGCAGCATGAATCCGCCCCAAGACCTCTGAGTCCTCCTCAGATTCAATTGTAGGGTCCATGAATCACCCACATCCCGATTGAAAAGTTCCCCCAGAACATCATCACCATGAATCATGTCATTGATCAATCCTTGCACTGTAACCAAGCAGCTTATCTGAAATACGACTTCGAAATGTTTATTAACAGATCCTACTAGACAAGGAACGAACAGCTGGGACATGTGTGTATATATATATATGTAACAAAAGCCCCAAATTCAAACCTGTGACATGTCGCTACATCTATGGGTTCACAGCCTCTGCGTTTCCTGGCTTGGTAACCTTTATCCTTTCACTTACTTGAATAGTTGATGATGTTTGTAGAAACCACATTTCAATTGAATGTCAATATCTCATCTTCACCCCACCCAACCCCGCCCCCAAAATCCTCAAGAGCCTTGCGCAAATGTCTGTTCAAATGCTTGGCTGCCACATGACTGGGAGTCGAGGCCTCAA
Source organism: Breviolum minutum Mf 1.05b.01 (assembly GCA_000507305.1). Classification (NCBI taxonomy): domain Eukaryota; class Dinophyceae; order Suessiales; family Symbiodiniaceae; genus Breviolum; species Breviolum minutum. Next base: position 81,203 of record DF240382.1, read on the forward strand.
TTCTACAAGGTCCGGCAAGCCTACACAACCATCCCATAGGCACATGGTGCAGATTTAATGGGATTCCTGTACATTCAGATCATGAATTCCAGATTTTTTTCGCCCTCATGAGTCGTTGGATTCTTTGAAACCCGATCACTTCATGATATACGATAATAATAGAAACATTTAGAGTAACCACTAGTAGTACTTCCAAGCATCGGAAATCGATTGGGAACCGTGCTTTCCATGTCTTGGTATCCACTGGTTTTTCGCGATGTTTGGTTACATTTGCTGGGCCTGGAGGTTGAAAAGTTGTTCCAAGTTGCTCGAAGTAGCATAAAGTGAAGCCACTCTGCCATACCCAAAGCTTCTCCTCCTAAACCTAGATCCATCTCACTAAAGCGGCACTGTTCCACCTCGCAAGGTAGACACATCGAAATTGGAATCTGATCTATTTTATGAGGTATATACCGTATATGATATTTTAAAGGTACATTAGTGGTTATGATTGCTATAGATCGTTGCAGCAACGTAGTCCATCAAGACGCAATCAAGCCTTTGGTCTGCAGCTCAAGGAACCATTCTCAGCAGTTTATATAAGTCTCTGACGTCGTGAGTTTCTGTTCAATCCAAGAGTTTATGTGAGTTTATAAGGCTCCCATACCATATACAGTGAAAGTGCTGGTCGCCTCTCGCAAGAGATCGATGTCAGCCGCGCTGAGAGTTTCCTCTTCTTCTAAATTCTCCTGCAGTTGCGGAACATAGCCATGACATGACAGCAGTGTTATTTCAAGGCAGCGATGTCAGCTTTTTGATACAGCTTGCGAGATCAAATACTGTAAACACTCACACAAATCTGGGCCTGGGAATGGTATCAATAGTTTTTGGCCTTCTTGAACGCAGGACACATTGAAACGCGACATGCCACTGCAGTCCAATTCAAGGATATTTTCAACATGTTCGACACACCTGAATCTGATCAAAAACAATGACCACAGCACCACAAAAATCAATTGATGATTGCCACTTTTGACGGTTTCTCTTGACTCTCTTGACTCCTTGATATGCTCAAATAGATCATCTCTAGAAAGATGTCCCGAGCCATCTGCATCAACATTGTTCACGAAGTGATCTCGAAGCAGCCAAAGAATACTGGGTTGCCCCGAAGCTCCTGATTTGGTGGGAAACTGGCCGCTACAAATAAAGGAATTCAGCGACATACTGTTGGAAAAACCCATTGATACCTTAACCGGACTTGATCAAAATCGGAAACCCAAATTTCAATGATTGGTCCGACATCCTGTTGTTAAAGTATTCTCTCAAAATTGCAAACAGTTTCGAACTCACTAGGAGCTGCTGATATTTTTTGTTGTTGGCTATATGGGGGTGCCTAAAATGCTGGTACCCAACAACTACCATTGGTTTTCCTACTAAAAATGATCATTTTGGGGTGTACCACCATTTAAGGAAACACCCATATCTAGAATTTAGACTAATATAAATCTAGTTGAGAAAAATTCCGGATTAAAATGGAACAAGTAATTGTCTCTTATACTGAAGGATCTGAAGGCTTCTCTGGAGCCTACCAACGAAAGCATTGCTTGTTGTGTATCCCATCAAAATATCCTCCCTAAAACTAACAGCTCGCCCCTGAAAATTGATGCTTGGAAGATGACTTTCCTCCCAAAGGATGTCTTATTTTCAGGGGCTATGTTCGTTTCAAAAAAAGTACACTACACGCTCCTGTTGGAGTTGCAATGCTTTTGGCAGGGCTTGAGGTGGCTGAGCCAGGACTTCGCCATCCGCGATTGCGAGGGGATCGGGAAGAAGGGCTCAATCCTGCGGCGGGAAGAAATCAGCCGCACTGGAGGTTTGGGACATGGAAGTTTGCGGAAATTCCAATCTTTGGGAATAATATGTACATACAGTAAATATGTCGAAAACTTGTAATTTGGATATCTAAATCTAAAGATATAGTATAATCATGTCATAAACTATACTTAAACTATCAGCAACTCAACGATTCAGAATTTTCCAACGCTCCAAGGCTCCAAACACTGCTTTTGTTGGGATGTGTTTGAATTAAGCCTTAGCAAACTATGTTTCCAAAAGATTCAAAAGTATCCATGTTTAGCGCTTTCCTTTCTGATCCTTTTTGAAAAAATCAACCTGCTTCATCTGAATGAGATATAATGGGATGCAATGGTTGAGCTTGAGGAGCTTTAAATGGCACAACCCACCTTCTGAGGTCCGTATATCGTGTCCTCCAACAGATGGTGGATGTAAACTCCTGGAGTGGGAGCGAACATACGAGCAAGGAGAGCCTCCTTCAGGCACCGTTACGGTGTCCAAGCCACCTTCAGAGACATCGAGCATTGCGCTGAGCCTTAGTAAATCCAGTCATCACAAGTAGCATGAGAGGAAAGTGTATATATTTAATTTAGAAGTGCCTCACCTCTCGCTCCTGGCAATAGTAACAACAGCGATCCGGCAGAATAGGGCTTGAATAAGGATAGAAGAATAATGATAATAGTAATTGCCAATGGCAATTGATTAAACATTCCAGTAAGTGAAGTGTATATGAATGCTGTAAAGTAAAACGAAATGAATCACAAATCGATGCTAGTCTGCTAGTGAAACAGAAATTCATTTGCCAAGAAACCAGGTGTGCAAGGTTTTTCTTTTCTTCTGTGTTCGTTCCGCTTTTTCCAGTGACTTTTGTGACTTTTGTGACTTGGGAGATGCAGATCCAAGGCCTTCTCCTAGGTCATCTGGGTCCACTTCTTGCACTTCCCATCTGACGCTATTCTTCACACTACGTGATCCATTGTTATCCAGGTCCATTGACACTGGAGGTTTGTTGGTATTTTTTCCCACCAGGGAGGAGCTTGAGATCTGCTCCACCTCACTAATCTCATCCCGCACCTGGACGACTTCTACGGCACCCTTTGCTGATTCCCGTGCACGAGCCAGTAACGTTTGGGCCGTGCTTGTGGCAGGGCCACGATTGCGACGGCTGGGGGAGCCTGGAGGGGAAACGGCTTCGGTGGCACTGCAGGTGCAACTATGGAAAGGCCACATGGAAGCCTCCTCTCCAAAGTTACCCCGAGACCACCAATCAATGAAGTCGGAGAAGCAAAAGCGCCGAGGTCGCCCAGCTTCAAGCTCAAACATAGCGGTGTGCAGCTCAGTCAAAGCTTGAAACCGAGCCTGAGCCAAAAATGCGGCGAAATTTGGCCTGGCACCCAAGTTGGATCAAAACAAGAAATTGACTCTGACCCATTTCTGCTATGCGCCGATGCTCATGTCATACTGCTACCACAACATTATATATAATTAATACTCTCTGAGGCTCTCATCTATGTTGTCTATGCCATGTGGTCACCTCAAGTGGACCAAGCGCTCGGACCTTAAACAGGGCAATGGCAATACGTCTGAGATGAAGGCCGGAGGTCACGTGCCCACCAGGCACCCATTCGAGCAAACATTGCGGCAGAACTCCGGGGTGTGCCAGCACACCAAAAATGGATAAATGAACAAACATAAAACACATTAACCTAAACAATATATAAACATGTAACATATATATATATATTTATATCTATTATATATACAAACCATTCTAAACATAGTGACATCCGGGAGAATGACGAAGGTATGAAACAACACTGCATTTTCATTGTTGCCACTTCTTGCTCTATTGTGCTTCTCGCCTCAGCGGGAGAAATTATGCCGACCCCGTTCCCCTTTTGTTGTTGCTGTTGGAAGTAGACCTTTTGGAGTCTTTGGAGTTTATCTGATTGTAAGCTGAGATGTAGGTTGGGGTGCCAGGAAAGTCTTTTGTGGCTTGGATTTCTACTGATTTCCCGGCTCGACTTTGCTTGTGAGCCAAAAGCAAGCTATCTGGAACAGCGCAGGCAAAATTCACAAGCTCACTGGTCAAATCCCCTTTGGAGGCACTTATGCAGCATGAATGAGTAGCAGTTCCTACTGGCAGACCACAATAGTCAAACTGAAAAAAACAACAACAAGGGTGTGCTGAGCCACGCAATCTCTTCAGTGATCTATGTGAACAGCGTGGCCCAGAAGTTCCCGAACTCTTGCCTGTTGAAGCAGTTTTGCTCCGAACTTGTGGCCTGGTAAAAAAAACACTCTGACATGCTGGGCTTCCTTGACCCGGGAAATGTGCTAACACATTCCAAAAGCTCAGTGGCATCTAGGTGCCACTAAAACCATAAGTCAAGCTGAACCCTGCCTGTTGACCAACGCACTGATGCAGGGCGCAGACTCCGGTCGCCTCATGCGACTGGACCTTGGGGGTCATGAGCAACAAACTTGGAGGACTCCAAACTGGGGAGAAGCTTTTTTGAAGGATTCCGGGGGATCAATTTTGTTCACAGGAATTCAGGATGTCCAAAACTGATCACTATACAGTGAAATATTGTAATATAATATGTGTAATTTATGGCAAAAGAAATTACATAAATACCACAGAAAGCGCACAGCTGCTTTGTCTCTCTATATGCGCCACATTGCATACGCTGTTGTGATTCTGCAGACTGTACTATGGCTGCGCCAATGGTGCCAGTGGTATGCCAATGATTCCATTCATTTCCGTTCTTTTGCCTTCAATTTGAGTTCACAACTTGCTACTCCATGTTGTGACGAAGAGCTAAGCACATCCCACTGTGCAATGCTGGCTTGGACCAGCTGCCGGCCCGAATCGTCTATTGAACATCAAAATGGGTGCTGACCAACTTGCAGCGCCCTCATACCTGCGCCTTGCGAAGGGTTGTTTGCACATGATTTGGTTGACAGCTCCTTTCTGAATCAAAACCTCTTATACCAGTTTATTAAAAAAACCAACTGTCTGGTAGATGTTTTTCAAACTGCTGAATCTACGAAATTCACGAAAGGTAGAACTGAAGCTGCATGTGAGCAGGCAGACGCAAATACCACTTCACTTCTTCACATCCATCTTGTCGAGCTCTTCCTTTAATCGTTTCTGGAAGCTGTCGTCCTGGCAGAGACGCATTCTTTCTAGCTCTGCATGTCATGCAAGGCTTGTATTACTGGCAGTCCTGATCTTCATCATCCCAACCAGCATCATCCCAGTCTTCTTCCCACTGTTTCGCTTCTGAAGTACCAGGAGCTGGTGTCTCCTGTTAATCACATCCAAAATAACCCTGCAATGTATGTATAAGTTCCAGGTAATTGCCCAACCATGTCACAACCTCACAATGTCACGGGCTGCTAAGTTCATGGCCCAATCTGGCTCTTCGAATTCTTCAAATTCGTCCTGAAAAAAATGGGGGCAATGATCTAATAAACCAAGGTGAGTAGGACTCTCTTCAGTTTTTTCGGATTAATGGCAAGGCTGGAAATAAAAGCAACCCAAAACTCTGAATGATGAGATGATGAGGTTCTGAATCTCATGAATCAAAAACTTGAAGTTTTTCCAAAGTCCATGGAAAAGCTTCGTGGAAATAAACAGCAAAGCATTCTACCATTTTCTCCCCCAATCCTCTTCATCCAGTAAACCACCAGATTCTTTTGGCTTCTCTTCTGTGGTCTCTTTGGGTTGCGCCTTCCTTGGTCCATCGGTGAATTTGGGGGATGCTATGATTCCGGAATCCTCAAGTCTGAAGTGTATCTTTGAATACCCACCCTCAAACTAACAGTGTGCACCTGAAAATTGATGGTGGGAAGACCAGTGTCATTTTGGATTTCGGCCTTTTTAGGGAGCGTAATTCTACATAAACATTAAAGCAATGCTGGCTGAGGGATTCCCACCCACGGCATTCAATCTCATAACGTGGGGCAAGTCCCCAAAATACCACGTTTGCTGGTGGAACAAAACTTGAAACGCACGGAACAACATGGTATGTCCATCAGTCCTTGCAGGGCATTTGCTAGGAACTGAGAGGAAAAAGACATCTTCACATAGACCAACACCATCAATCTTGGCCAACCATACATCGCCCTGAAACTTGACCCAACAAGTCCGCCCTGAAAACCAAGGAACTCCTCTTCTGGCATGGTAAATCACAATGTTTCCAACCCTTTCCACTGGTTTCGTTCTACAACTTGAGCCCCACTTTCTGCGACGAAAGGCTTGGACAAGAACAAGCCTCATATCTGGAAATAAAGTGAAAATATATGTTCAAGAAAAGTCTCGACTTTCCAAACAGGTGTTTTTTTGTTTCAAATCATCACGGAAAATAGACCACTGGCTTAGTTCGTTTTTGTTTGTGCTGGTTGCTTCGCTTTCATCTTTTGGCAACTATGTAATGCAAATTGTCTAGGCCACTGGCAGCTCTGCGGCTTTCACCTTTGAACATTCACAACGCTGAGGCTTCCATCTACCACATTACATGCCATCTTTGTCCAGAACAAAAAGAAATGCTGTTGGGTCAATACGTTGCATTCAAATTCATGAATTATATCGTTCTATAAAAATTCTCTGCAGACTAGAAGTCCGGAATAGTAGTAGATGAACAGGAAACTCCTGTTCGTTCATGGCAATGGCAAACCATCCACTTGTTTTTGCATGGTTTTTGCACCCTAACCGAATTGACTCCCGTCTGAACCAATCCATGTGAGCCTTGGCCCCCTTGGAGGCTTGCCAACAGGGCGGGTGTGGTGCACCTGGATGGTAGCAAAGGCTGGTCACAACACCCTTGACATGGTTAGAAGTCATGTACTGCAAGTACGTATGATAACTTTTGCGTGGTATATCCGTTCAGTCCTCAGAAATCTATGAAAGAAGAAACTTGGACCGACTGAGCTCCATTGAAGACCAACCTTTTATATCATGCGTTGGTTTTGATTGATCTACAAAAGCCACATGGCTTCTTCATTTCCCCCCCTATCCCACCTCCATCTGCTGCTGTATCCAAACACTTCCAGATCTTACACACATCCTTCAACAAAGGACACTTATAGAAACCTTACATAAACATCTCCGATCTCGCGGACTCTCCCAGCTGTCTTTCCTGGATTCCAGCTACCCCGGCCCACCTCGCATGGAATGTAGCGGACTTGAACTTTCAGAAGTGCACACCTTCAGTGCAATACGAATATAATATAATCATAAACATATGACATAATATGGATGTATAGCAACTTGCCAAAATCCATTTACCTCTTGGGGCCACAACCAGCGGCACCCGGGAGCCTCAACATGAGAAGCTGAATGGTGAAGCTTATCAGGATCCATCATCACATAAGGCAAAACACATGGCAAAATACATGGGTAACTACCAGGGCATCTGATTTTTTCTCGCAAGCGCTGAATTGGCTTGTTGATGCTTGTTGCATGTTTGGAATCGCCGGCGTGAAAAGCTGAATCTCATGCTTCACACAAAAGTGCTGAAACCTCACTGTGAGTGTTGCAGCGTTGTTCAGTTCTCCTCTGCGTTGGGGTATGCTTCAGCCAAACTGAACTTGGCCACGTTCACAGCTGCATCATTCAAACATCCGCTCTCGACATAAGGCTTCCGATTGAAGATGCGAATGATCATGGGAATGAAGTGCTCCAGAGGAAGAGTGTCATAGTCAGGATCAAACGCCTTGGAGTCATACCTTTCGCAAAAGCGAGCGCAGGCATCAAAATGAGGGCTGTCTTTGAACTGATTGCGAACTCCCTCAATGTCTTTGAGATCGAAACCATTCTTGTAGATGTATGCCTGGAAGACCTCGTGATGATTCAACACCCAATAGTTTTCAGGGCTAATATATGGCCTCAAAAGACTTGCTGCAATCTCCCCGTGGTTGATGGAAGACCAACACTCACCGAGGTCATGTAAAAGAGCACAAACCACGGTTTCTTCATCGCAACCATCACGAAGTGCCAAGGTTGCTGTCTGAAGCCCATGAGTGTATAAATCCACAGGGAAGCCAATGCTGAAACCTTGTTGAGCTTTGAACATGCTGATCACTCTCTCAGCATTTTGGGTAGGAGATGCCACCTGTCAACCATGTGAGAACAGTTCCAAAGTTGGTTTGGATTACTGAAAGTAAACAATAGGTATACATAAACTGTAAACAATGCCCATGCAATTCTAATAAAACTTGGAAAGAGTGGTTCCACTCAAAGGTGGACAATTCAAACAGCAACTCTGAAGTTGACATCGATTGTCAGTTGCCATAATGAATGGCCGTCATCCAATCATGCTATCATACATGTGCGCATGAATATCGAACAATAGTTCTTAAAACATGACAAGAAGAATACAAAGTCCGTTTTCAATGAATCATGATATGTCATGTCATCCAAAAGACATGTAAGACACCACACCTCATTGAAGACCTTCATCATGGCCTCGCCACCTTTCTTGTCAAGATACTGCAAATCTGTGCAGTTGGTGCCGACAGCGGGTTCTGCCTTCCTCTTCACGCTCATTTTAGCAGATGAGCGAAGGACCAAGCGTCCCCGGAAAGCTCCCTGCCTTATTTGCGAGCCAAATTGAGCCAAATTGCTGCCGGAGGTGCCCACTAAAAACACCGAAAAAGCCACAAGTTTGTCACTTATAGAATTTGAAGATTTGTGTTGCACCATGTGTTTTTCTTTTCTGACATTCTGGAGCAACCGGACCTAAAACATCCCTTATGAACTACGGTATAATGCTCGCGCATGCAACTGGAGAAAACTTGTTTCAATGTGCCGCAGCTGACAAACTGTGAGCCCTTTGCTGTCTGCTTCACGGCGCCATGGCGAATCCATGCCTGAGAGTTGTTGCCCAAAAAGAATGATTTCCATCAAGAAAATTATACTGGAGTGGTAACAACCCAAAAATAACAAGAAGATATGATGAAATATGATACATGATGAAAATGATGAAAATGATGAAAACTATATGTAAAAGGTGCGAATTCATTGACGGATGATGGGTTCCGAGGCACTAGAGTCTCATGATTTGTACAATTTCCACGTGCCTTGTTGCGATGTGGATCGGGAGGCGATGACCTTGAAAAATCAATAAGACATGATTCACCGACATGAAATAAAGACTTATCACAAGATTTAACAAGTATTTACGGATAATTTAAGATGATGCAAATTGGGGTGGTTAAAACAGTTCTCCTAGAAATCAACAGGAACATTTACCAAACAGTGCTCCCGGACGGAACTGAAACACCTCCGCAAAGCTCTTCCCGGCATGGCTGGATGTCCTGGTGAAGACCAGCAGGTGTCGAACACCAAATGATCACACGATGAGACGATGTGGAAGTTGAAACATCTTGAAACCATCCACACTGTGTAAGAGGTATCTCTTGAGGATTGATATGCAACATGTCGTTTTTGATGAAATTGGCTCTTTTTTTGGTGTTTGGAGGAGGCTTGCTTTTGACACCAAAAATACTACATTGTGTCTATATAGATATATATATATATATATATATATATATGCATATGTGTAAATATTCATAAATTGCAATAGGCAGTATACACTTAGAAGGCTCAGCAGGAAATGTTCCAAAAACACATCGTCCCATCTGACCTCGAGTACGTCCCCGCGGTGCTTCAGTGGCCTTTACCTCAGGGGTCATCCGGACCTCAACCTTCAGCCTTGAACAACTTGTTTGCTGCCATATGGATCGTTTTACTACCACTATCTACCAATATATATATATATAAATATGATTAAATATGATCCATACCCTCTAACAGTTCACACCTGGAAATGGATGGTTGGAATATTAGTTTCCTTTTTGGGTTTCGGCCTATTTTCAGGTGCGACCTGTTCGTTTCAGGGAGTGTAAACCAACATGTTGAAAGCTGAGATGAGGACTTCTGGTGGGCCTCAGAAATCACAGCTTTACGACTGACACTTTATGACTGCCATCTCCACAGCTGGTAAACAAATGTATATAGAAGGCACATCTGTCAATGTGCCATCAAACCAAGGCTGCTCAAGGAATTCAAAGTTAACGTTGTCACAGTCACAGTATCACACCTTGTTGCCTGCTTGGGCCCATGCACCAATCATCGGTTGGAACCTACAGCAATGGAATCTTCCATCAAAATACCAGGCCGTGGAGTCTGGGCTGCCCCCAACCTGCCCTGAAGTGAAGGGACGTCGCACAGGTGAGCCGCGAAGGTATGGATGTCCTGAAGAGACATTTCATTGCTTTGTGAAAACCGGACCGACCATTTTGGATACTGCACACATATATACACAGAGATATTCAAATATATTGAATATATATATATATACAGTCTATATATACATGAAAATATATCTATACAGTGTATGATATATGTGCGTGTGTGTGTGTGTGCGTGCGACCACTAGTAGCAAAGGCTTTCTGGATCCGCATCTTCTTCTGCGGAGCATCATGAATAATGTGCATGTGACATTGTATGACCACGCTATGATAGTTGTGACCTACTGCGAAATCGTATCCACAGTCACTGGCAGTGCCTAAGAATCATTGGACCCTCTTGTGGATAATAATTTCTCTCTTGACTGTGTTAAAAAAAACGACATCAAAATTCCGGCCTTGGAAAAAAAAATGAAACCACTGGTTTTAAGGTTTTCAACTTTTTCTTAGGTATCATTTGGGATGAGAAATCTAAGGTTCCACACTCAAGGCAGAAGACTCTTGCTCAATGCTTCGGGATCCAGCCTTGATTCCACTGAAGCTTCACAAGGCAACATCCCACGGTCCCCCAGCCGAACAAAATGACAACCTTGGAAGCACACCAAGGGATCCAAAACCACAATCGAGCCTGCCATATTGATGGGAAAATGGTGAGGCACATGATGTATATAGATAGATATATAGATATATAGATATATAGACATATAGATTTATAGCTATATAGATATATAGATATACCTTATATTTGTTTAATACTGTGGGCACAAAAGCGAGGAGCAGAAACCAGCAATATAAAGTCAGTCTATTTACCACTGATGTGGTCGGTGATGATGCTGGAGAAGAAAAAATATGGTGATCTTGATGATCACAATGAAAATGACAAGCGTGGTGCAACGTTAGTATATTAGCAATATCAAGATCCATAGAGTCAGCATATGCTAATATATGCATGCATATTGCTAATATGTCATATAATATTGCGACATTAGCAACTATATCATCTATAGTATATGTATGCAAAGAATCTCTCATGATAGTTTCACTATCACTTGATGAGGCACATATGTGTTAAGTGCAGGCGGAATAGGCTCGGCCTCCTTGTCCTCGAATATTTTCAAGAACTGGCTCGGCACCTCAAGTCCAACTGATCAAATCACTTGTGACTTGGGAGATTCCCAATCTCAAAGTCGCCTAGGCTACCCTAGATTTTGAAGACCTGCAGTAGAGCTTCTGCTGTAGGCAACTTAACTAAGGTCCATGTCAAGCTTGGGCTGACACGTGGTGCAACTCCCTGACGAGCCTTAGCCACAGAAAATAGATAAACACTAGGCAAGGTGGGAGAATTTACTGTTCTCATTACCGTGATCTACTACGACTGTCCCTCCACAGCATGTGCAAATGAAAGCATTAGAAAAAATACATTCCAAGAAGAAACATGTTTACCGTAGTTTACCCCAATGCCATCTGACTTCTGATGCTGCCCCCTGACAAACTCAAATGTCAAGAGGGGATGCTCACCATGGTCCAATCCTTAAAAGGATTATGGCCTAACACCCCGCCCGACTGGCCCCGTTGAATGGTCAACAGCCACACCGACCTACAAACCTTTCCCATCGAGGGACGTAAAAGCGCAACGGCATTGTCAGATAGCCTGTATGAGCTGCCCATGCTGTGAGTGCCAAGAACTCAAACTTTGTTGCTATATTTATGTCCTGTCAAAGATTTGGAAAACAAACTCACAACATCCCATCATGCCTAAGAAAACTGTCTAAGAAACATGTGATCCATATTTACCACAAACAAGATCAAATATGGAATCCTTTCAAGGGCTTCAGCATGTGTGGTTATTTCTGTATAGTAGGATTCGGAGCAAGTGATGATCTTACTAAGTTTGCAAAATTATGTTATAGTTACACTTGCAAAAAATCACAGTTCCACAGACCAGCCTGTACCTTTGACATCTGGGAAGTCTGCCAGGATTTCCGCACCTTGGAATCTGCCGAAGTTCTGCCCTCATGAACGTCTGATGTGTTCCCATTTTTTGTGTTGCATGTCGAGTTGCAAAAGCCTTGAAAGTCAAAGTTTGGGGATGTATGCAGGGTAGAATGTACACTAGAACCTAAAGATTGACCTTGCCTTGCCCTGACCTGAACCTTGTTCTTCAATCGATTAGCTAAGCAGTCATAGAGTGGATATTTGATAAGTATGCCCTCAAGCAGTTGCTGGAAGATTCTTTGGCAAAAGGTATCATTCTCGAATATCACTGCAATAGCAAATCGCGTACTGCAATATTTCGATCTGTGTTTTACAGATAGATTTCTTAGCTTGACCCTAGCCTCGATGTATGCCCCACGACAGAAAGTCTACAAAACATTCTCATAGAATAGCAGGCGCAAGGAAATGAGAGAAAATGTCGTTTCGGAGAATACTTTTCACATTGCCAATTTGAGAGGACAACCTCTTCGGGGTTCAGATATTCCAGCATTTTACATGTTCAATGTGCTACTGGCCGTTTCAATTTTCACCTGCCACACGAAAGCTTTAAGACTCAACCACCAAGGACACTGCAGTGAGGACTCACCGCTCGACGGCTCGCAGCAATGCAACTTGAAATTGGAGCACATGACGTCACAACCTTCGACACTGGAAAGGTGCGAAGGTTGAATTTTTTGCATCCACCATAGCCATTCATAAATAAGGGGAAGTCCAGCTTCTGCCGAACAAGGAGGTACTGTTCCTTCCTCATGCCCCTTGGGTGAGTCGCCAATTTTTTCGACTAAGTCTGGAACACGCCAATCAGGGTTCAAACAAACCAACAAGCTCTCAATGAAAGGATATGATCTCATCAGAATCCTGAATTTGCTGGGACATGAACAAAGACCTACCTTACACTCCCAAAAAGGCAATGATCAATAATTAACACAATAATACAATATCTATATTATTATATTTATCATTGATATACATGCATGCTTTTCTACATCTATAGAAATATCATTGTTAAATTACAAAACTTATTATGTAAATATGCCTTATTGATGATTAAAAGAGAGATAGTTGAGTCAGCAGCAACTGAACGTGCCTGCCGAGAGAACTCGGAGACGCTCGGGATTTCTGAACCTGAGTTCAGGCATAGGAACCCCATCAAATTCAACACGCGACATCACCTCATATAGTTGGCTCCCATCAAAAACAAACCCACCAATACTCATTACATCCATCATATCCATCCATCTTGTCCTAGCAATTTCCCACCGGTAAAAAAAACTCATGACAAAAATATCAGGCGAATCAATTCGGAACATCTTACCTCTCAAAAGGATTTGCAAGGCTGAGAAGGTTGAGCCTCTGACACCAAAGGCTGTCACCTTCTAAGCCAGCCTTTCCATGACAGCAGTTCTTGGCAAGAGCTCTGAATTAATGTTTGAAACAGCTGACATTGATCAAAAATGATCAAAACCCATTAGAACTCCATTCCAGTTACTGCCCAAAACTGATTGAAAATTATTATGAACTTGATGTAACATTAGGTAAATCTGAAGCTTTCAAAATATTGACAAGTCTCCACGAAAAGTTGCACCAGCATCATCACTAAAGCACTCTATAAAACCGTCTAAACCTGACAGCTACCAAAATGAGCCTCCGAAGTGCCTCTACATGTCTGCCTGGTTGCAAGTCAGGCGTCAGACTGGGAGGAAATCCTGACAACTTCTATCTGCAAAATCTCATTACCGAAGCCAAGGCTTCAAGATGACACGCATTGCCAAAGGCTCCAACATGTCGTACATTGCAGTCAGGAAGTTCTGAAACTTCGGAATCAAGCTATATCATTCACTGGGCGAATGCGGCCACCCTGGCAAACCGCCTTTTTTTTCGCTGATCCCTCCGCAAAAATATGTCGGACGTCCCGCGGCAAAAACAAAGATTTGGAAGGTTGGCAGGTTTTCAGCCAGCCTCTCTTGATTTCATGTGGGCCAAATGAACTTGTTGTCCCTGTCCCTGTCGGCTCTGTTCAAATCTGCCACAAACTTCGAAGATTGACACGGTTTTTTGCACAGCTTGTGCCCAGCGGATCAAATGGTGGAACTTTGATCATTTTGATCTGTTCAAGCTATAGATTTGCGCTATGTAAAAATATGAATCACATTTTGGGCTTCCTTAGCTGCAAAGCTAAGGTATAGCCAGGTGTAAAAATTTGACAAAACGGAAAAACGGGGGGGCAAAAGGTTGACTCTTGGTGTGAAAACTCAAATCGCCTTTAGTCGACCATGCATGTTTCTTTCTCGGCACTCTTTGACGGTCAAGGCAGTGGAAATGCATGATACAATATGATGCATGGTACAAACTTTGGTGATACTATGTGATGTTTTTTTTTTAATATATGAGATCCATAAAGATATATATATATATATATAGTTAGGAAAAAAACAAAACACATAAGCATGTATATATATAATTGTATATATACGCATATGAATTCAGTATATTATATAATATAATAAAATTTGCAGATTATTGTAACCATATTGTAGCCATCCAAGGTTCTGTGCGACAAACTGGGCAGTTGCCTTTGTTTGAGAAGACTTCTTTGGCGCAGGAGGCGCAAACACAGCCTTGATGCAATCAAAAGCAACATGAAAATCATGAAAAATCCGGTCTTTTTCAATAAAATTTGACAACCTATGTTTTTATTGTGTCGTCTTTTTGCCTTGATGCCAGACAGATATTTCGGAATGCCCTCAATTAGCCTATAAAGACAGTCAACATGGATCCTTTCCGTGAATCCATTGCAGTCTTAGCTTTGCCAAAGAACGATGGCCACACGGGACAAACGCATGTGTCTTCCTCGGCACATTGTGACTGTTTCAGGCCGTGGAGTTCATCGTGTGGACCCTCAGATGGTCATGTTCAAAGCAACCTTTAGAACTACAATTCCCTAGCAACTCAAAGGTAACAAACCAACACGGATTTCACTGACACTTCATTGACATCATTCAGTGCACCCAATTGCAGATCCAGCTAGCTTGCATACCTCCAGCCCATGTGCTCCCATCCACATTTTACTGGGTTGCAATGTATAGGTCATCAAAGTGCGAATGCCATGCGAATCATGTACCATGATATTGTAAAGGCGTTAGGCTTTTCATGGCCACGAGTCGGAGATGCCAGGCACACCACACAAAGGAGATCTTCGTCCTCTTCCTCTGCTCCATGTTTTGCCTCCATCATCGCACCACAACAAGAAGGTTTCCAACAAGGCTTGGGATGTGTCATTTGGGAGCTGGATGAATGAAGTCAAATGAAGATCTCGAAGAATATCTTTCAATATATGGATCAGTAAAAAAATCAAGGCAAAAACACATCCCGCACGCATATGTGCTCATATACCGTACGTATATTTCTGTATATTTTCCCCTTCAAGTGGCAGGACCAACAAGAGTAAGCAAAATGTTCTTAGTGGCACCTGAGTTTGTTGATCCTGTTTGACGCTCGTGATCCCAACTTCCCCATGCATGATGGACTCTGAGAAGTCAATCTTTGCATTCAGATTGTTTGCTGACTTCCATGTAGCATCACCCTACGGCTAGATTGAAAAACTTCTTTCTCTTCTCCCTCAGGTGAGCCTGGTCTACAGTGCTTGCAGGTGTGCCCCAACCCATCCTTGCACAACAGCTCTGCACAATTCAGTCCCTTCCCATCCCTTCCGAACTTCACTAGCTGAGTCCCCTGCAAAGGACCATGGGTGCCAGGACCATGACTGTGCCCTTGCGATTGCTGAGGTTGCTGTGGTAGTGGTTGTGGCTGTTGTTTCAGCATTGCTGGTGGTTGTTGTAGTTGCCTCTGACGTTGTTGATATTGCTGCTGCAACTGTTGGTTTTGGCCGCTCATCTGCGATTGTATCCATCTTTGCTGGGTAAGCATCTGAACTTGTCCTGGATTCCATTGCTTGGCTTGTGAAATTCCAGAAGCTTTTGCTATGAATGGCGCTTTCGCAGGAACGTTGCTTACACCTGGAACTTTTGCTGCTGGAAGTTGCGAGATCCCGAGATCAACCCGTGGATTCTCGATTTGCTGTGGCAAATAACCAGGCCGGTTATTGGATGCGACTTGAGGATTCTGCAGGGCTGAGGTTACCTCACACCATGACATAGCCATAAAAATGGAGAAATGCAAGGTGAGAGCATAAACCTATGGCTACCACTATATATTTGAATATAATATCTAAATATTGTATAGGGATAGAACTATAATATCTATTTGGCCGGTTTTGGCCATAACCCCCTCCCCACCCCCCCCAAACAAAAAAAACTATATATATATACCTGGGACTGCCTTAACGCCAATTATTTTTGATGTTTGGCGAAAAAACGCCTTTTGGTAGAAGTTTGGCCGAAAAGGCGTAATTTTTCCGAAACGCCAAAAAGTGTGATTTTGTGAGTTTGACTGATTTTGATGTTAGTTGTAGCCACCTGGCTCATTCATCCTTTGGCTTAACTCGCCTTCACCGTATCTATCCTCCAGTGCGCCCAAGAAGTTTCTACAATATCTTCCTACCCTATCTCTGAAACAAACTGCCTACTCTCTGGACGCAGAGGTACTTTCCCTTATGTTCCCTCTTTTAGATGATCTCCGGGAGAGGCTGGGCATAAATACTGAAGTAAGCAAGCTTGTGGAATACAAAGAAGAGAGTCAGACCCATATTTTCACAGAAACCCTTCATGTTGCCAGCCCCTTTTTTCAGCTTCAGCCCGCACAGCAAATCTTGGCATCTCTCAACCTCAGAGGGTAGAGAGCAATGGCTGAGATAGGAGAAGTGGGGTCGTTGGGCCGCATGTTGGAGGAAGATGGTGACATCAGGGATCTTGGGCGTAGTCAGAGGCAGTTGACACAATGGCCATGTAAAGCAAATGAAGGCATTCCGTCATGCCCAGCCATTGGTTGCAACCTACGTCTGATTCATCTTGTTTTGAAATGGTGGGCGGCCCACCAGCCGAAACCCAAAACGATTCCAGTGCCTATCATCCGGGAGGAGGTAGGGGTTTTGCAAGTAGGAAAAGTCAAAAATTCAATCAAAACATAATGATGAGATGTCATGAGTCATGAGTTTCATGGCGGCTTACCCCACCTTTCGGGAGACCCAAACCTTAACCCTGAAGGTGAAAGCCTACTGGACAAAAATGAAGATCAAGGTCAGTCCTGCGGTTTTCACTCTGGATGTGAGCGGCTTGCGAAAACTGGTGTCCCTTCTGATCAGAAGGTGGTCTAATTCTACTGCCCCACGTGTTCCTAGGCTGTAGATTTTATTTTTTCATGATGATAGGATGTAAAAATGATATGGTTTGCCAAACTCTCCATTAGTTTTTCTAGGCACCAAACCGTACAAGCACGCCAGCCACAGTCTCCTAAGGACCCTGACTTGAAGCCGCTTTGGGACTTCCTCGACCTCGCCTGGGGTAACCAGGTATTGGAAGAGGGTGGCGATGACAAAAATGATGAGTTGGAAACACCACCGGCTGAAGAGTGCATCCTAGCAATTGAAGATGGGTTGACTGAGGAGGCAAAAAAAGGTGCAGAACATGAAGTCTCTTCTACCGAACAGGAGTCAAAAGAGAAGGTGGAAGACTCTCCAACTTCACCAAGTCAACCAGAGTCCACCCTTTGCGCCAGCCTGAAGGAGCTAAGCATCTCAGGCCCAGATCAAGACGTGCGCCAACGTGCAAAGCAAATCCGTGCTGAGCTCATCAGGCCTCCTGGTGAGGGCGGAGAGTATACTGGAGCTTCCCCCAAATTCTCTACAGAACCAACTTCTTTTAATCGGTATAGTGGGGAGATCTGTGTTTTGAACCCCCTTGAGGCGAGAGCTTGCTCGTCGCCGTGCCAAGGGAGATCTTTGCAAACCATCAGGAGGAAATGGTATGTCAAAGGGGTGCGTGTTACCAAAATGCCCAATATCTCATATTGAATTTCCTCACTTGATTCTTGCTCCTCGTTTCCAGTTTTCAAAAATTGATTCGCCCCTATTGATACAGCCCCAAAACCTTCCAGCCCACCTAGGCAAATAGATTCCAATTAGAATGCTTACAGTCGCTTTCAGTCAGGACAACCAGTGGATATTCGAATGGATGTGGTGGACACTCTACCCTTCGAATTCGAGCTTGGACTGCAGAACCTGCCCTTAGATGATGGGGAGCCTTTGCCTACAGACCCCCCAAAACGTTTTGCTGATATGGTTGCCTATGGAACGACCTTGCAGCTTCCTGGGAATACCCTTGGTGATGAGAAGGCCAATGGGATTACTGTAAACAAATATAATTTGGGATGATTTGGGGGCGTCATCACTCTTTTTGAAGTGTCTTCATTTTGGGGTTGGTATTTTAGCAACAGTGTGGTGAAATTACCGACCATCAACTTCCTTACCATTAAGATTCCTCATAGTTCGCAATTCAATTGGAATTCGGCCAAAAATACACCAAAGAGATTTACCATGCTATCCAAATTTTCAGCCCCAGGTGGAAGACCTTACGAAGGAGAAGGTTGAAAGCCAAAAGGGAGAAGAGAAAGATGAAGCTTTTGAAGGGAAGCAAGAAGACAAACAAGATGTCAAGGCCAAGTTAGAAGAAAGCTCGAAAGACAAGATGGAGAAAGCTGAAGTTGAGGAGAAAGAAGAAGACCCCAAAGAGGTGGGGAAAGCTGAAGTTGAGGAGAAAGAAGAAGACCCCAAAGAGGTGGGGAAAGCTGAAGTTGAGGAGAAAGAGATGGAGACAGCTGAAGTTGAGGAGAAAGAAGAACGCACCAAAGAGATGGAAAAAGCTGAAGTTGAAGAGAATGCCGAGGCAAAGGAGGTTGAGGTAGTTGACACAGAAAAACAAGAGGAAAAAACTTTGACCGAAGAGAAGGAAATGGAGGTTCCAGATCTTTTGAACGGACCCCCTGAGTTAGTACGCCGCCGGGAACAGTTCGGCACCATTACTGCAGAGGAGGAAGACCAAGAAGAGAAGCCGAAGACCAAAGGAAAGGGAGCCAAAACTTCAAAGGAGGATGAGAAGGAAGACCAAGAAGAGAAGCCAAAGACCAAAGGGAAGAGAGCCAAGCCTTCCAAGGAGGATGAGAAGGAAGATCAAGAAGAGAAGCCGAAGACCAAAGGGAAGAGAGCCAAGCCTTCCAAGGAGGATGAGAAGGAAGATCAGGAGGAGAAGCCAAAGACCAAAGGAAAGAGAGCCAAGCCTGCCAAGGAGGATGAGATGAAGGAAGAAGAGAGCGAAGATCAGGAGGAGAAGCCAAAGACCAAAGGGAAGAGAGCCAAGCCTTCCAAGGAGGATGAGAAGGAAGATCAAGAAGAGAAGCCGAAGACCAAAGGAAAGAAAGCCAAGCCAGCCAAGGAGGATGGGGAGAAGAAGAGGAATTATCCCCAGCCAGGTTGCCCTGCCAAGACCTTTGCCAGACGTTTTCCATCTGGGAACCAGGATTCAAAGGACCGATGGGAAGCGATTAGAGCAGCTTTCAATGAGATTTTGAAACCAAAGGTGGAACACTTTTCAAAGTTGCAGGTTGGGTGTGGGGGAAAAAATCAAACTTAGGTTAATGCAACCGTATGGAACATAAAGGTCGAACAAGATTCTTGAACATTGTTGGAAACAATTTCATTTTTAGACTCGGTATGGTTATGAAAAGTTCATCACCCCCAAAATGAAAATCTCCCCTGTCAAGATTTTACTTTTGTAATCATTTCTGGATATTTCTGGGGCCCAACCCATGAGCCCAAATCCACATCCCTTGCAGGTTGTGTTCTGGAATGCTTGCCAGTCGTGTGACAACTTTACGAATGCGTCCGGGTACGATGCTCTCCTCGTTGCAGCCAAGGAAGTCGCAGCCAACTTGCCTTTGCCTGTGGAAGAGTGAGCGGGTGTGAGAGCAAGGGCTTTTACCTTGGGATGGAATACACCACTGTGTGTGGGGTAATCATGCAGTGAATCTGTTTTCCTTAGACCTGAGGCTTTAGATTCTTAGATAAGTTCTTTGGGTGGTGGCGTTTGCCAAAAGGTGATTGAGGGACAATGAAACAACCTTCGTTACCTTGGCCGCTGCGAAAGCATACGGCGTCGTTCCTACGGTGGAAAAAATGTTTTGTAAATGATTTACAGAATCCAAACTCTTTTCCTTTTGTTGCCACGATTTGATTCAAAACACTCCAGGCCCCATAGAACCGAGCCTCCTCTCCTGCTTTGACCAGGTGTCGATACCAGCTGCACCCCGGGAAAGGACCTGCATAATGGAGAGGTGGGACCATTCCTAATTTTTCATGCAGGAAACCTATAGTTGTTTAATCTGGAAATTTCATCCATACGCAGGTATTCGGAATTGCCTCTTCAAGCCAAAGACCGTCCTCCGGACCTGTTTTTGCATAGCCCTTGAAAATGATGTGTCTGACTTGTCTTTTCAGTATGGATTTGAAGACTGCGAGGCTTCGCAGCTGTGTTTTTGCTCATTGGGTGCCAACGGGTTCCAATCATGAATCCTACTCTTTTGATGGTTGTTGTCCAGCGCCTTATGTTTCTACAGGTGCCAAAGGAGCTTTGATTTCTTCGAATCCTAGTACTTTTCAAAGTATCGGGATTATTATCTTGCTCAAATGTTGAATGATTTGATTTCCTCAATAGTTCCTTAACTTCGCTCTCTCCTCCACCAGGAGTTTGTTGCGGTGGTACTTCTAGCTGCCTGGGTCGACTTGCCAACCTTCGACAACTTTGAGGTGTTGGAGTTCTTCTCAGGACAAGCCCGGATCAGCCGCTTCTGTTCTCGTCAGGGATTTTCAACTGGATGTTTTGACATCAAGTATGATGACCCCAATGGCATATCTAGTTACAATGGTTTGCCTCGAAGATCGGCGATGGATATGAACTCCCCTGCTGGATTTCTGTGTCTTGTCATTGCTAGTCTTTACAAAACAAATCATTCCAAAATGAAATGGTTTTGTTTTCTGGCACAGGATCCTTTAGTTAAACTTTTCATGTCGGCCCAGGTTGGCTGTGAGGATGATCCTGGAGGGTAAATGGGCCGATCTTGCAGTTATGTTGGCTCCGGTGTGCAGCAGCTTCTGCGCACCAAACCAAGGGACAGCTGCAAGAGACATTCTTAATATTTGGGGAAATTTCTTTCACCCTTCAGTTGCATGTGGGAACAAAATGATGTCCAGGAGGGGCCTGGATTGAAAACTACATGTTTGCAATGTTTCAGTTTTCGGTTCTATGTTCTGCACTAGGTTTGTAAGTATCCCCTGGGAGGTCGATATTGTTGGTAACCCTGATTCTGGTGATGGAAGGCATGTACATGCTAGAGCAACCGTCTGGATCATCACTTGAACATTATCCCCGACTGAAATGGTTGGTCCGTACTTTGAAACGGGCCCGTATCCCAGTTTCATGGCCATTTTGTGCAATTGTTTTTTTTATGATTACCTATTCCCTTATATTTTTTGGGGAGGGTGGTCAATAAAAAACTTCAATAGTAACCCCGACAGGTTTACTTGAATTATCCAAGTTACCCCTCATGTTGCTAAGGTCTACCGCCAATTTTTTTGGATGGGCCACCATGGATCAGCTACCCCAAAGCGGACGATGTTGTTGAGTTGCTTCAGTCGCATCAGCCTATTGGATCATGGGAAGTTTTCCTCAAAAGGTCGCACTTCAAAGGTCAAACTGGCTCGCCAATACATAGATGGTAGTGGAAAGAAAAGATGGCATGGAACTTCCAGTTTGAAATTATCACAGCACCTAGCCAAAATTGATTATTTCGAATCATTTACCCACAAGGTGTGTTCTTTTCTGTTATTTTCTGTTCTGGGATCTGCAATATTTGGGATGATGCCCTTTCCCTGAGCAACTGTGCTTTAGGACTTATCCGGCAAGATTTGCCCGTGCTATTCATGGACTCATTCGTGGATGGAAACTATCTCCCAAACCCAAATATTTTGAGAAGGCGACTCGGATTTGTAACATCCAAAGGAAATGGTTCATTTTGTTTTTGTTCAACATGATAATCAACAGAAGATTTCAAAAATCCTGCCAATCCCCAGGTCGAGATGGTGCCTGATGCTGTTGGTGCCTTCAAAGCCTTCACTGCGGAGGCCTGGCCAGAAGCAAACTTGGATACTGTGATCAAATATGCTCGGGGAAGCACTAGATTGGACTTGCCACAGGAGTGGCGAGGATGTTTTTGAGTTTCACCTTGATGTGAAATCAACATCATTTTCTGGTGCTATTGCAAGCTGAAAACCCTCATCAACTTACCTTAAAAAAAGATGTGATTTGAAAAGGCGTAATTTCCCATCGAAAAGGCATAATTTCCCATCGAAAAGGCGTAATTTTTTCAGGGGTGATTTTGAGGGATTTCAAAATAATTAGTTTTAGACAGGCAGCAAGCCAAATGGCGTGTTTGACCACGCTTCGGAACAAACAAAATGTGTTCAATGCTATGGCAAAGTTTCCAACGCTGCAATCAGAGTAGGTTTCTGAGATCTTTCCTGTTATGAAGCAACATGAATTGCAGCCATTGCTTCAGTTTCAAGATTCTAGAGGTTACAAGGTCTAGATTCGAGAGGTTTCCCTTGACCAAGAATGGCTTTGAGTAGACAATGGAGCTCATCTACCCTAGTTGATGGGGCACGACGAGTTGCCGCACAGCCCAGAGCTTTCTTGGCATCGAAGTCTGATGCTGAATTGGAAGCAGAGCTGGCAGTGGCTTGTTGGCACATGCTATAGGTACTGTGAAAACCACCCTTCACAAGATCTTTCTGAAGTTCCATAGGTGTCTCTTTGGACAAGGTCTCCCAAATCATCTTATTCGGGCCCGTAATCCACATCGCATCTAGTTTTTTTCCAGCTAAAAAGCGTGGTGGCTGCTCAACAGGTTTCAATCCAAATTTTTTTAGGCGCCCAAGAACTTTTGAAGGGGACCCACTCAACAGACCTCTAACATGGTTTACAGCTCCAGCAACCCCATAATTCTATAGCTATTTGTGTAAGGGTCTGTTGGTGAAGTCCTTCTTGAATTTTTCTTAGATTGAATCTTCTAGTTGTTCAACTCTGACCTGAAAAGCTCCACGTGATTTGGTTGGGTATGGCTTGAGTGTTAGACCCATCATCCATGGGGCAATCCTTCCTAGCACAGAAATTCTTCACACCAGCCTAATTTCCAAAACAGGTTGAATGCTGTAAAATCTCAAAAAGTTCTTTTTGTGGATTTTTTTTTTAGGCTTCATAAGTTGTACACTGCTGCCCTGACACCTTTCAACCTGTGCATTGGCTGTAGAAGTATCCTTTTGACACGCCTCTGCCCCCCAGGCTTTGGATGTGGTTGAGCAGCCCCGACCACAGCCGGCTGCGCCTCAGGTGCCACAAACCCAGGTTGCTCCAACTGAACCAGCCAGCAGTCCTGGCAGCGTTGTTGGTCAGTCACCGTCAGTCAGGGTAGTCAATTCACCGAAAATTGCGATGATGTTGCCTGACAACCAACTTGGCATGGAACAACCGGAAGAACCTTTCACCCCAAGGACACCAGTGGCCACTCCATGCAGAACCCGGACCGTTCCTGAAACCCTTCTTTCCCAGGATGATTATTCTCAGCCCCGGCCAGTTCCAGGCACCTTGCATCTCAGTGAAGGTGCCATCGACGCAAGGCTGCGCCGCCTTGTAGCGCCACGGGCTTGTGGGAAGTATAAGGTGTCCAAAGATATCGTTGAGATGTACCAAAATGGTGGAAAGACCAGAATGGATGTCTTTCACATGTTTCAATCCGTTGGTTTTGACCCGGACCGTCTTTTTGCAAAATGGTTTCGTCGAAAAAAAATTCAAGATTTTAAGGTGCCCTGGTCAAAAGATCACTTGAACACAAACCCTGCACAACTGAGGGTGCTCGAAAATGTTTTATTCTAAGATTAAAGTACATTTTCGAGCACTCTGAGTTATGCACGATTGTCTCTTAAGTATTATTTCTGGGGCCCCCAATATCTAAGTTGCCTGATACAGTTTGGTTCAAGTAGGCCCTGAGCGAAAATAAGCATTTAACGTACCCCTTGAGGAAACCTTCAAAACGGAGTGCGACATTCTCAAGAAGGAGTATGTGGATGCCAGTACCGAAGTGGAAGCTGAATTTGTCAGTGAGGAAACAATGCGAGATGAGTGGCAATGGTCAGAGATCCTTTTTTCAATCCTTACCCCATATAATGTTTTTGTAGTGGCTGTTCGTAATCCCGGGATCCCTAAGATGGTTTTTATTTTTGGGAGGTTACCTATAGAATTACGAACCGCCAGCTCACCACCAATTTGACATTTTACACCAGATTCCATGGCTAGTCTCTAAAAGGTTTTGGATTCAAGCTTCTTGTTGGACCCATGGATGGTTTTACCGACCGGAAGTGTGTAAGTAAAAAATGAAGATTCATATCGCTACCCAAAAACGTGTCATCTCAAATATCCTTCAATGTCTAGCTGCAGCTTATCCCTGATCTCAGGAAAAGAATCCTAGCTGTGGTGCAATTCTGTCAAACGGACCCACCCAAGTACATGAGGCGCACCCTACATACAAGTCAATTACAATTTCATGTGTCTCCAGACTGGTCAGGGGGCTTTTGGGATCCCTTTCCATACCATCCTCACAGGCGGGATCGCTACGAAGAGGACATTTGCTTATATTGGGCTGAACGCCGAATTAAGGCATCTTTGAAGAATCCTGGCATTGAGATTGCCTGACTGGCACACCCTCCATTTCATGTTGACGGAAAAAATCATGCGCTACTTCGAATCCCTGCAATGTTGGTTCTATCATGTTCTATCTATAGTTGCATTCCAAATGGTGCAGGATTTTTCCCATCAACAGTAGTGAGTTAGTATTGAGAGCCAATTTCGGGGCAATCCTTCACCGCCACCACCGTGTAATTGTGCTGAGGAAGGGCAGCAGAAGTGAAGTGAACCGCCGACTGAGCTGGGAGGAAAACGCCTCCAAGGAGGATTTCAACCTGGCGCCGGATGGTTCGAATGGTTTCAACACTTCTGACAAGGGTTTCAAACTCAGTTTTGTTGATAGTCCCTTTTGTACTGTTCCTTTGGATGTAAGACTCGTGAGGCTGAATAAATTCACCACCCTAATTTTGATAATTTTGATTTACCCTTTCACTTCAGGTGGTGTTCCTCTTCAACAAGGTGACGAACTGCCAAAGCAGTTTTCGCCAACGGACCCGGATGATAAGGCAAGGAAAGCGCTGGGGGTTCCAGAGCAGCTGGCAGATGCGGTACCAAGTTCCATTGCGCAAAAAATCATGAGCCTTGTTCCAACTTTTTTGATCGCAACATTGTTTTGAGAAAGAAATTTAACATTTGAAAAGAATCCAGCGAGTCTTGGGGCGCTGCTTTGTTCTTCACAATCTTTTGAAAGGGAACTAAAGCTTAGGACCTGCATTGAGAAGCGCAAAGTGAACATGGAGAAGCTCCATGCCAAGTACACGGAATCAGGATTGAACTTCACCGAAATCCAAACCCGGTTTCTTTGCCAAAACTCATCCAAAGTTTTTCCGACTTCCCAGGGTCAATGGCACCCCAGTTGTGGCCTAATCATCCAAGGCTTCTTGGAAAGTTGCACCAAGAGACGTGCGCTTTGACCGCCTACCACAAGCAAGTCGGGGATATGTTTGCCGAGGGTATTGTGGAAGGATTTTCTGACCAGTTTCTCGTTAGCAAAAATGGTATGGTAGGAACATGTAGGAGCCAACCAGGTGACTGAAACCCATGGTGACCTTCGGTACTTCTAGGCTTCCTGGTTTTTCTAAGGAGTGAAAAGGACCTCCGCGCATGCTACGATGCTGCAATCAAAAAGTGAGGCCCTCAATCCACTGTACATCTACATTGGAAAAAATCACATGACCCTTTGGTAAGGTGCGTTGACAGTACTGGATTGGAGGGCAGAATGAGGCAGGATTTTTTCCAGTTGGGGATCTGCATCCCCAAAAGTCTGAAGCTAGGAAGTTTGGGGGTTTGGATTCTGGATCCCAAAAGTTTTAGGCTGGTGGATGTACATACCGAAGTTAAACCCAAAGCACCCCTCATACCCACCAAATCCAGCCAATGCTTTCGCAGGCAAGTGATGCCGAAGGTTCCTGCTACCAAAGCCAAACCGGGCAAGCGCCCAGGAGAGGGCGAAGGAGAAGAACCTGCTGCCAAGAGAAAGGGAAAGAAACCTAAAGGAAACAAATGATCGCCTTCAAAAGGAGAACTCTTTCCTTCCTGAAGCATTTGCTGAGTTGTGGTTTGAACATGGGTATCTCTGTTGAGTTCTGATTTTTTCGATGAAGTTTGAAACAAAACCAAGACCATTTGATTCTTCGGCCCATGTTCCAGATTCCAAATTATAGGATTGCGTCCTACTTGACGCAGGCTTGTTTTTTTCAAAGCAAGCAGCAGGGGAGCAACGTGGACTGAAACAGTCCAGGGGAAAAAACATGTTTGTGGCGGTATCGGTGTGCAATGCCACAGTCATCACATTTTTTCAGTCCTGCAAAAATGAGAATCCTAAGTGCACCCCAAACTACCCTTACCAAAAAGAATGGTCATACAAGCCAGTGAAAATAACATGTTTCAAGAATAATCACCTAGACCTAGACTTTCTTTCGCGGCAAACCTTGAGTGGAATACTTTGAATTCCTATGACTACCGAACTTTAGTAGATGGAAATTGTTCATTTGCAAATTTCAAGTTGCCATCGAATGCCAGGTGATAGACAAGCAGCGCTGGAAGCTGCAATTGAAGCTGTAGCTGATGGGGTGGGGGTCTGAGATGCCTGGTTTCAAAAACTATTTGGGTGACCAGATCAACAAATGACATGACGGACACCAAGCTGTAGTATTCCAAATTGGTCCCAGTCCTAGTTCAACTACTCTTAGCCCCATCTCATCCGAACAGGCCACGGCCAGCGCTTGCCTCCGGATTGCAAAAGGAAAGGCTGGTCCGAGCCTTCACAAGCGGGCTGGCAAAACTGCAAGCAGGTCAGCCTACAGAATGATCAAACGCATGGGTTTGACTTGGGACGTTCCTATTTCCACGGTGGAATTTGTAACCGATGTTGGGATGTCATTGACCATTCCTTACGTCAAACCCTCCGACTTGCTTAGTTTCCTTTTGCGAAATTGCCCTGAAATACTCTTCGGTGGATTCACATCTCTGACAGATGGGGCTATCCTACTTCAAGATTTTTGGAGGACATACCGTGGATACCATGGGTCCCATCAAGTCTTTCAAGATCATGGAGAATCTCTACAGTACTGCTTTCCTCTGTTTCTCTATGGGGATGAAGGCCGTGGCCGTCGTAGAGGCAACACTTCAGTCTTTTTGTTGGAGACGCCTTTTGGTGTAGGGTCTGCAAAAGCCAAAACCAAGAAAAGAAGTCCATGTGATTGTCATCCCGAAGAATCATCCCTGAAAAAGTTTTGTGCTTCTGGCCGTAGGGCTTCACCAATGGGCAATTCGAACTATGTGTTGCACAACTACAAGGAACATTCTTTCCTGACAAGGTTTCTATTGTTTTGCTTGCCTTGTGCGACTTACAAGGCATTTCCTGCTTTGATACCATTCTTGTTGGACTTGTTTGCCAAAGACTTACGACGCCTTTATTTTGAAGGCATTGAGGTTGCAGGACGGGTCTTTACTCCAGTGGTGGTTGGTTTGAAAGCCGACATCAGATTCCATGTCAGCGTGGGGAACTTTACCAGGTGGTATACCCGTATGGGAAGAGTGACTGACAACCAAAACTGTCATGAATGTTTAGCTGGGGGTCCCGGCCTGCCATTTGAAGACATTCAAGAGATGCCGATCTGGTCACGAACGCTGTTCCAGCAACGGCCTTGGCCGGAGAGCAATCAGCCAGTGCTCAATCAAATTCCTTACGACCCACAAACACCCGAAAGGTTGTACAAGCGGGACCCTTTCCATACATGCAAAATGGGTCTCTATCGGCACTTGACGGCATCAGTTTTGGCAGTTTGTATTCTTTGGGGGTATTTCCACGACATGGAATCAAGGACTGGAAATAGCATTCCTGTTCTAATCCAACGTGCTCATGGTCACTTTCGTTTGTGGGCATCTACATTCCGCAAAACACCAGCCCTAAGGAGCTTCAGCAAGGCCTTGATGTCTTGGCCAAATTTAAACACCGCTCCATGGTTCAACGTGAAAGGTAGTGACTGCATGCTCCTAGTGAGGTGGTTGGATGACTATGTTGGACATTTACTGCTGTTTCCTAAGAAGCCCTTACATGTCCCCGTTTTGACAGTGATGAGGAAGTCGCTTCGAGCGGCCAACCAATCCTTTGACTTGATGAATTCCCATTGTTTAATGATGGATCGGCCGTGTGCCATTCAACTTTATGAATTCATGTCTGTGACGCTCAATGGGTATGCTTGGCTAGCCCGGTGGTGCCTAGAACAAGACATAGCAGCCTTTGCTATGGTATACAAGGTTCATGCTTGGAAACATGAAGCGTTGGATCTTTACAATGCCTTGAAAAAGGAAAATCAACAACGATTTTTTAACCCGCTTATGCACAGCTGTGAGATCAATGAAGATGTCATAGGACGAGTTTCCAGGATCTCACGAAAAGTTGATAGCAGATTGATGGAACAAAGGTGCCTACAATTGTTTTATTCCAAATGTCACTTCCTGCATGGACGTGCTTTTTCCAAAGCTTGAGGTCCAGACCAGTCAAAAGCATGGCAAAAACAGCCGATGGTGTGTAAGGGTATCTCTGGGACAGAAAAAAAAGGTGGGCCCCTCCTGGATAGTAGTAAATTCACAGTGGTCCAACTTTTTGGTGGTTGTTTTTTTTGGAATGTCATGTTTTCCTTTTGTTGGATTTTGTTGAATACCGATTTTCATCATATCTCAATCTACGGAGCAAGAATTGCAGCTGGGCAGCAGGCTTCCGGGTGAAACGCCTTTTTTTTTTTGAAACGCCCTTTTTTTTTGAAATGCCAAAAATTTCATGCTGTTCATGAAACGCCAATTTTTTTTGTCTCCGGTTGATCTAGGTATATTCATATTACTCTCCGAGTGACTGCTGGGTCCACTGTCACTGACACCGGGCTGGAACAGCCAGCCATGTTGAAAGCAGCACAAGCAAAGCAATAGCGTCCAGCGTCAAGGCGTCCCACTCGAGCTGTCTGCAGCAATCGACCGGAGGCGCCCACCTCCCTTTTCAGTCGATTCCTTGAGACTCCAAAACAGGCATAACGGCATAGGGCAATTTTTCGTGGGGGTTTGGATGTTGGTTGATTTTGTAGTGATATGATGTTTACACTCAGTATATTGTATGTTTGACCTTTACTTTGACAAAACATGTTTGATCACTAAGAAATCATCCGACTTTCGTAGCTCTTGGGCTGTCTTTGTATGGTCATTCAAGCGGAAAGCCAACATAAGATTCACTCAGAGACAAAAAAGGCAGGCACGTCATGTGCTTTCAAGGTGCTTCTTGCCAGTCTCCAAGTTCAAAATCTCAATCCAATAGCCATCCACTGGACCTATGTTTGTTTTTTACACCATCCCAACCCATAGAAACATTGTTTCTATAAAAAAATGATGAAAAATGATGCAAGTCAATATGAAAGCATCATACATTTGGGTTGGGACTAAGAGTTCCATCTGTTCCAAGCAGATTCATGTCGGCAAATCGTCCTTGATCATCCATGCCAACCCGCAGTTGCCTCCATGCTCCCCTGCTCGAGATAAGGCAGGGAAAGTGTCCTTGAAGGCAGTTGGATACACATTTCGACACAGCAACCACACATGTTTGTGTAATATCATTGAAATACATTGAAATACTGTTTATTTGACATTTTGAATATATTACTGAAATGATGAGAACACAGTGAGGCAGACAGGTACATACATAGGTATACCAATAACGTCTGCGGCAGAAACTGCATGAATTGGGTGCATTTGGGGAACAGGTCCACAGGTCACAAGTCGAGTCTCAGAATCTGGTGGACTCACCTCTAATTCCAGACCATGAGCTCGTGGAACCACACCTCATGTCACATATGAATATATAGATTGATGGTCACCGCCGGTTATCACTGTTCGCTCTCATCCACAAATCTTCAGTAGTAACCTCTACATTAGTGACATCTCTTCAAATGTTGTCTCCAATCCTGGATGCCTTTGATGACAGGAAGCAAGTTTTTGTGCAACTGTTTCAGGACAAGATGCGTAAGCCAGCAGGTGGCTCTGGAGACTGGATCCCCAAAAATGCATGAAGTGGCGACAGTTCCAAGATTTTGGGTGAGGCCATCAGTTTCCTTAGCTTTGTAAGGACAAAAGGCTGAGAAAGGCAAGGATGAAAACATCCTTGCTGTAAACTGGGAGAATGTTTCGAGAGTCGAGATACTTCTCTGCCTAGCAAGGATCTTGCAACAATCCATAAGGAGATAAGGTCACACCACAACTGAAACATACTGAAACTAAGCTAGTGAAAAACAGCGAAAAGACTGGCGTTTTTTTTCCAAGAGTCTTCAGGTATGTGGCCAGCTCAACCTCTCTCTGCTGACAGAAATCAGCAGATAATGATTGGGTGAAGGGTGGCAACCATGACCTCCTTAGTTAGAATGGTGCCCAACTCTGGTGCCGAGATGCGGAGTGGATGGAATGACCTGACTTGGTGGTACTATCTGTCAGCTACAGCCATCCAATCCAAGAGTCTCTGGTCCCGGTGGAAGTTGTTTCTCTTCAGTGAGGGTCTTAAGGTCCTGGTGTTTGAGCTAAAGTCCAAATTTGGAGAAGCGAGCCGGCAGATTTCGGTTGCAATTAAATCTGATTGATTTTTCTTTCGAAGTTATGTTCCAAGTCAACTGTGATTGCTTATAATGTCTGGAGTAAGTTTTGGAGTTTGCAGTTTGCATAAAGGCTCAAATTCCATGTCCTCATGTAGCTGCGAAAAGTCGGAGAATCTCCGCCAGAAAGACCAGGAGACACCACTGCAGTGGGAAATCTTAAGGCAATATTCCACATGTCCACCTGCTTGAGGCTGGCACAACCGATGCTGAAAAGGAGTAGTGGTTGAACCATGCCATGATTGATGTGGTCTTCGAATATTTCATTGATGAGCCTGTTGCCTATGCCCGTGTTGCAAACTTTTCTAACCCTTTGATTTGTCATCCCGAAGACAGTGTTGGAGCACTTGTTGGAACATGTTGGAACTATCCACTATTATTCCACTCCATGCGTGCCATGTTATCTCTGGCGAACATTCGTTGGGCTACGAACCAGAGCCTTCTTGTTTGGTGATGGTGAGGATTGTTCAAACAAAATCCTTACTAAGAAAGGCTCTACTTTTGCAGTTCCACCTGCTACGAAACAATTTAGTACACTGCTCTGTGCCCACTAAACTTCCAAACCGGGCTGCATACATCCTTATAGCCGTTGATTGTTGCCTTAGTAGGTCATGCCCCCCAAATCCCCCCGGCATTGTGCGCAAATGCATGATCAAGGATAAGTACCTTTGGCCCATGGGGGGCAGGTTGCCAAGGATATCTATCTTATCTATATTCTACCATGTACTACTTGTGTAGTTGTACTATTGATGTTTTGGTGGCACATCTTTGAGGATGATCAATATGGGCCAAAGATGAGCTCAGCAAACCACCAATGCATCCAAGTGTCAAGGTGGGTAAGGCTATATATACTGTGTATATATATAATGTACATAAAACCGGGATGTCGCAATTCTTTTCTTCATTCTATTTCATGCTCTTGCTGCTGCTTCAGGCCCAAAATTGGCCCCCTCCAAAACAATGTAATATATCAATAGCATTCAATAGCTAAAGACCCTTGCCTTTACATGCCGCCAACACGGCCCTACAACGGCATTAACCCAGCTTACGGGCCGATTCGCATGCTGGCAAGCGAACATGAATCTCAGGGTGAAGCGTGCAGGATGGCCCCCAGCATCACTGAAAATTGGATTAACAACAACTATAAGACCTGACATGTGCGAATTCACACTGCATCACTACTTGCAAGAAGCTGTATTGGAACTCAAGCTTGTGTTTAACAAATTCCCTTGGCACCCAACAAAATACGACAAGTCACTTCATACCATTTTTCTTGGGACGTCCCGTCAGATTCAGATGCCATGCAGGCTTGGGAGCGGTCGGGTGCAGTGGTTCGACTTGACTGCAGTTCTGTTTTTAGATCTGATGTGGGAGCAAGTTGCTGCAAAATACTTTCACACCGGACCCATGTTGTTTTTGAATGTTAGAAGTAGAAGTATCCCAACATCATACTACTAAATGCTTACCTACTTCTATAGAATCAGGTGCTGAAGAGTGTTCCTTCACATTCATCTTCCTCTTGGGTCTTCCTAGTCACGCTAAGTGGAAAAAGACCAAATTGAGGGAACAAGTGTCAGAAAAGAAGGCTGCGGCACTAAAGCATGTCCCTGCATGAGACGTGCGATGAGCAGGGAATGTGAGGAACGGCTAGGACTACAGATGTTGTGGCACGACACGCTTTGTTTTCTCTGCTGACCTGTCAGCCTCAATCCACATATTTCTTCTTTCGCTTTGCTTGCTTTGGAGCCTCTCCATTGCTGTGATCTTCTTCTTTTGATTTGTTGGGCCTTTCTTTGTTGTCCAGCTTCTCTTTCTTGCTCTTCTCCATCGGCTCGGCCACCTTTGCCTTTTTTGCAGCTTTGGACGTCTTTGTGCTTTGCGGCTCTGCCGTGGCTTCATCAGCAACACCACTTGCATAAAGACGTCTCTTCTCCCGAGAAGTCAAACGTTCTTTTCTCTCACGGGGCTCCTCTTGCGGCTCTTCCTCGACCACCTTGGCTTGAGATCTTCGAGGCCTGCAGTATTGAGCGAGCAAACAAAAACCTGCAGTGTCATTGGGTCAGTGTTCGCCGAGAATTTTATCGCCGCTGAGCCGTCGGCCGCCATGGATATCAAAAGAATTCGATAATGATAAAGGTGTACAAATAAACAATATTTCTTGAAGCTTCGTATTAGGACGGAGGATATAGTAGACTAAGCCTAAGCACGTAGGACAATGTATACCACAACCATCCCCAACTCTTAAACTCCCTGCCTACGTTTTCTTGGAGGCGGACTTCGACTGTCGCTCCGTGAATCGGACCTTCTCTGTACCGGCGGAGGTGGTCTCCCACGTGGCCGCGACTCCCTTCTCCGTGGTTCCCGGCTGTCACGGCCACGCCGACGAGGCTCACGGGGCTCGTCGCGCGGCATACGTTTGTCTGCCTTCGGAGAGGCTTTTCGAAACCTTTCTAAGCCTTCAAGATCGTCTGCAGTGGCTTTCGGCCTCTTGCCTCCCTGGCTTTCTACTTTTTTGGAAGCATCTTTCCTGCGGGATCATCAAGTGTGAGTTTCTTGAAACTTGTCTTTGGGTTCACGAAGAGCTTTCCGCGGAAAGCATCCGGTTGATGAAAACAGATTACAAAAAGACCCATCTTTTCAAAGCTACACCTTTTTGATCCTTTTTGCTTTTCGTACAGTTCGTGGAAATCGGCTCGTGGCATCTTTCTCATCATGTTTCCAAAAGCTGCCATCAGGGTCCTCTCTTTCAATGTGATGCCTTGACCATTTCCGTTCGCATGCATTTCTTGCTTGGCCACTGGCTCTGGAAAGCCAAACTCCTGGAAACTGCGGTACACTGTACAGTCACATGTACAAGTTCCACAATTTTTACATGGTTTGTGTGTGTGAGTGAAAAATTGCACAAGATCTCCTTTCGTAGTCTTGCTTGGGTAGCCTCTGACATTGAAGAAGTTGAGGAGCTTGAAGAGGAACTGTCATCTTCCACCTTCTCGCCTCTTGCTTTTGCCTGTTTCTTGATCTTCTTTTGCAACTTCTTCCTTGCAAGGTTGGAAACTGACACCATCAAATCACACCGCTGTTACCATGGTATTGCCAGACCAAACAACGAACTAGAGTGAAGAGAGAATCCACTCATAGCCAAGGATTGACCAAGGATCTTTCTCTTCTCCTCTAGTTTCAAAAACTTCTTTTTCAGTTTGGATTCCTTTTTCATTCGCTTCACTTCTTCCATCATAGCCTTGGCGTCGTTCACCAAGTCCTAGGCAAGAAAGACTGTAATGCAAGAAGTCCAAAACTTCACTGGGAGAATGTAACGGTCCAATCTTGGTGAGGCAACTGGAGAGGAGCCATGCACACGTAGATGTGTATATATATATATATACAGAGCTACTGAAGAAATTTCCATACGGAAACCGCAATCGCACTTTTGAATCCCTTGACAAGCTGCTTCAGTCTTTTGCTTCTTCTGCTTTCCTCCTCCTTTTGGAAAGCGGCCTTCTCGGTTTCTGGGATCCAAATCCTCACCCGTCTGTTGATTCACATAACCTTAGCGTTGGCCAGGGCCCACATCTAGTGACTTCATGCAGCGAAGACTCTCGATATATGTTTCCATGTCAGCTTATGAAAATGTATGATGATTGAACATGACTGTTACTTATGGGCCTACATGTACCAAAATCATGAAAAAACACAGCTGACATGATTGAATTAGCATATCCACTTGGTACCACATGTGACAGGCAAGCTGTTTCACATCAACATATCACTATAGCACCCAAGGCACGCAAATCTAGACCGTACTTCCCTTCCTCTTCCTTGATATTTACCACCTTGAAGTTTGGTACGATCCGAAATGCTTTTCCAATGCATCTTTCCATGAGACACTTGGAGGTGCAAGTGAACAACCTAACGGTGACACACGTTTTTAAACGCCGCACCTTGGCCCAAACCTTATCTCCAACATCTAAGAAATCAGAAACCTTTTCGACTCTTCCGGCTGCGATCGCGGAAATGTGTGCCAAGCCATCCTGGAAGAAAACACTAACCAAGCAGGCACAGGAAGTGACATGTCACAGAAATCAATGGAAGAAATGGGTTTTCCCAAAGTCTCCGTTGTCCTTGTAGTGGTCACCTTCCAGGAAGGTAAAGGGACCCGGTTCCGGCAACAGAAATTACATGAACCTCGCTTTCAATTCATTCATGATTCGAACATACAGTCATCATACAAAACCATAATGTATAATATTAACCACACAATCGGTTCCTAGTCATCCAGATCATTCGACATCCAAACTTTTGCAAGCTGCGTGGGAGAAAAATAAAACTCCAGCCTTTTCCAATGCGAATGAACGCACCAAAGGGTCGGACTGAAGCGACCTAAACGACACTGGAAACGAGTGAGGCAGGATTGGATTCAACAAAATTTGGCTCGTTTTGCGGTGAGTGTTGAGTGCTGAACCAGTGTGAAACCTGTTCCATAGCTGCAGCTTACATAGATCTACCGAATGTAATCCTAAAATATTTGTACATCATCCTAAGTATACATATATATATTATATATATATACGTGTATCAAACATTTTCACTGGTTCATGGCTACAAAGTAGCCTAGCACTATCAAACTCCTTTATACATTTTCAATTGATGTTCCTATCTTTACTCCAATGATCTGTGATGACAATCAATCGTCTAGTTAGAACATGGTATGAAAAGTTATAAAGTAGTGGGAAAGAAAAAGGTGATATACATCTGATATATAATGCACATCATACATGCAACTTTCTCCATTGATTCATTGACCAAACTATTTATAAAATGATTATACCTGAATCAGCCAGTGGCAGTTCCCAACTGTAAGTTAAAGGTTTCACACATGTCATGATATGTCCAATTTTTTGCCAGCTAAGAATGTAAAACAGACTTCACATGCCACAGGGTTGCCACCAGCCTCAGCCCCGAGGCAAGGAACAGAACCCTCAACGACGCTATGCAGCTCAGGGATGGCCAGCTCCGGGGCCACTTCCTCTGTCTCTTCGGGTGGCGCTTCGGGCATCGCCATGGCAAAGGCAGCTATGCCAGCTTGCAGTTTTTTCAGGTACTGTAAGGTTACCTGTTCAATATGTGGGAGGCTTCCTAAACATTAAAGTATCTCATACAAATTGACTGAAACAAACATATGTTGCTGATGGAGCTTTCCCTGAAGCACCAAAATGTTCTAAACCTGGATATCCCGAAGACACTGCCATGTAAGGATGGGCTCCAAACAATCCAAACATATTCATTGGCAACCTTGATTCAGAAACTGATAACTGCAAGGATTTTGGTGAAGGGTTGGTATGTCTAAGCTGCTTCCATCTCTTTCATATGCTTTGACCTCAGGCTTGCCAAATGGTGGATTGAGCCACAACTATCCACAAGTCACAAAGCATTGATGTCAAGACAGTCAGGAAAGAGAATCCAAAAAAGGGAAAATCCAAACAGACCTTCAACATTTTTCTTGGGGGGTGTAGATGTTTTACTTCACATCTAAGGGGAGCAAAAAAGACAGAAAAACGTGGCTGCCAGATTGGGACCTCCCCAACATTCCCAGGCCCGGCCTTGGGCTGGGAGGAGGCACGGCTCTCATGGTCACAACATCCCGAGGTCGCGCATCTGCTGATATCTACTGGATAGAAAACGTATAACCTCGTATAACATCACCGAAGTCTACCAGCCTGTTTGACGTTTGATTTTTTTCATGAGGTTTCTCAGTTGTTCAATTTTAAGACTCATGGTATTTACCATGGTATTTCATGTGCTTGATTTAAAGAAATAGCCACAGGGCAGGTGGGAAATCGATGGACATAGGCAAAATATGAGTCTGATTACAGTAGATTCATGGCACACATCTCAACTTATCCAAAAGCATCAACTTTTCCAAACATCCCGGTACTGGGTAAAACGAAGTCCAAAGACAACATCAAAACAAAATCTCTTCCCGAACAAATTTGTAAGGCCCTAAGGTCAAGCGGCGTTGACTCTTTCTCTCGGGGACTGGCCGTGTGAACTGAGTGACTTTGCTTCAGAACTCACGTGACATCTTCCTACATCCGAAATCATCAATGGCGAGTGCCCACCGCGCACCAAGTCAGACTTAATGATTTGCGTGCGAGACAAATCACTCCAAGATGTCACTCCCATCTTGTGATTTCTGTGCCTCCCCGGTGTGAGCATCCCTTGAGGATACATATGGTCACTATCTGTGAAACCGAGCTGATGCACAAATTGGCAGACCCGACCCGCCATGCAATGTTTCTTGTCTCTGTACTGAATGTCATTGAACCTGGGAATGTCCAGCTTCATCGTTTAGGCATATCTACCCTGTTATTGTATCAACGTGAATATACATCTATGTGCATGTGCTACGTTGTCTACATGTGTCATCATGTTTTTGCTAAATGCTCTGCATGAACCTTCAACCGTGCCGGAAAGCATTTGTCTCTTCATGTCAGCGACAATGTGGCACTATCTTCATGGGCAACCTGTGCTAGATGCAACCCGATGCAACCAATTCCTATTCGCTACGAGAATCGGTTAAGTTTTAGAGCAAACTCTAGTAACAGTACATCCATGTCTACCAGCAGAGTTTGAAAATATGCCAGCCTCGACAGTGAAGGACTTTCATGCAACAAAAGACTCTGCATGGTGGTCACTACGGCACTTCCTGGCTCAAAAGTGCATCAACCTGAGAGAATGTCAGGCAGATGAAGTTGTTGAAAGGGCGACTTTTAGAATCGAGTAAACAGGGTCAATATTGAAAGATGGTCAAAATACAGAGATTTCACCTACTTGGAAGGCCTTGCCATACTGATGTTGGCCAACCAAAGTGCAAAATCAACTTCTGTCTGTTTGACCTTCAACAACATAAAATCCATGTGATGACCTGAATTGCCTCCAACCCCAAAAAGTCGCAGTAGACCATGAACATCATGAACCATAAATGATTAAGACATACTGCAAATTTTCTGTAAATATAATACGATAATGAAACCATCCCATGTATCAGTTACATTGGTGATATAGGGGACTTAAAGATCTCCTGCCCTTGAAACAGCTGCACCTGAACCTCACCAAAGTTCTCGGAGTCAAAGCTAGTGAAGGCCTTGATGGGATGTTGTATGAAATGGAAATCGCTAACATAATAATCAATATATATTGTTGATAGGATATTCGTGATCATGATCAAGTTCGAACTCGTTCAAAAGCCTGCATCTTCAAATGCCTGAATCTGGGCAGAAAGCCAGAAGTCTTGATTCTATGACACTTGACGCCACAATATGTCAGAACAACCATACGATACCACGCATTGCACCATTGCACACATCACATGTCTACAAAATGATTTGCGCATTAAGATGCATTAAGTATGTAAGATATGAAACGCCTGCCTTGATTCTGTAAAGTATCTTGCCTTTATATATCATTTGACCATCCAGGGTCGTGGTCAAGGTTGGCCTAGCTGCCAAAGCTGCCGAGGCAAAAAGTTATGCCCCAATTTCTGGTGTCCAAGTTGCTGTAAAAACACCATCATCAGTGAGCTGATCCTGCCACAAATTCCGTTTTCTCACATGTCGGGATAGGGTTTAGGAGTTTAGGGGGCGTCAAGAATTTACATCTCCCTAAAAAGGATTGAGAAAAAAAAACAACATCAGCGGTATGTTATGTCGTCCATTCTTAGTGCTTAGTTGACACTTTGATTGCTGTTGGCACCTCAGGGATTTTGAGGACTTCCCTGATGATATGAGGCCATTCCTCAGAAGGAATGGAAGACGTCGGGGACTTGCGGGACTTGATTATAGTTGCATATGATGCATCTACGTATACAACTGTATACATATCATTTCAAAAAATGTAACTGGAATATCAATTTGATAAACCCGTACTATAATTGAAAATACAAGGTAAATAATCAACACATATCAACCCATATGTTCATATGTACATAAACAATCGTTCTTGTAGTAGCTGAAGATATACACATGTAATTATATCACGTATATAAATTCATATTATATAATATGTAATACATGCTTACAGCAAATTCATACTCACTTCACAGGATTGGACGCTTCGGAAAAACTCAGGCACGAACCCACTCTGTGATGCTGCCCTGCCAAGGCCTCAATTGAGGGGTTTTCAGAGTCCCCTCTGCATGCAATGCCGTTCCACCTGTTTGAGAAAACCCATTTGAGATTCTAAAACCTATGGGTAGCATAGGTGTACGTCCAAATGAATTGTCAAATCCAACTTGGTCTCCTTCTCCATGCCGCCTTCTTGCAAACTTACAATAAATCTCACAGGTCTAAAAAGGAACATCCCACCATGTTTATCCCATGGCAAAACTGTTCTAAAATGAATGCCTGAGTTTCAAACCAACTCTGAGCAGCATACGCCTTTTTCAATTCCTGGAGCTTGAAATGATTCACTTTTGTTAAACCCACTTTCCAAATGTGAGTAGTGAATAACATCAAGTAACTTTAACAACTCCCTAAAAGGAGAAACCGCGGAAGCAACGACTTAAATCACTGTAAAAACTGTCACCAAGCTGGCACCGCCAAGGTCAATCATCTCTATTAGGCTCCTCCTCACCCATACTTCGGAACTGTTCCTGCAACGGTGATGGGTGGACCCAGCTGGATGGAATGCTGGGAAAGCTTGACGGCTGATGCGTGCTGATGTCATGCACCTTGAGGTTGGCCAATTGAGCCGAAGAGAGATGTGAAGGAGGAGCCTGGCAAACTCTTGGGTTGAGACGTCTTTTTGGGCAAACTGTTGATTGGGGATGTTTTTTGATTTGGAAATGTGTGAGATTGGAATTATTTATGATTTAAGCTTAATTCAACTTTGTTCGACAACACCTATCTATATTGAATTAGCACCATTGTAGCTATCACAACCATTCGACAAACAGGCCTTCGCCCTCGCCAGTGAACTGGCTCTTGGACTCTTACCTGTCCCATCCCACAACCCTCACCCAGGGATGATGTGTTGATTTCTTTTCTGGAAGACCTTCCATGGACTTGGAGCTGGTAATAAATCATGATAATCAACAAATTCACATTGTGGCCGCTAATGCGGATACCTGGCTGGATTCAAAGTTAGGCATGACGATCAAACTGAAACCAGGATGATACAACATGCATTCCATGGTCGAAGAGGCATTGACCCCCGGTCAATGCGGTAATATCGGACGTGTTTTGCAGTCTCTACGGAATGGCATCACTCATATCAGAACCGGTCAATGTTCCTGAAGCAGAATTTGTTAGGAAACCTAACAAGCAGCCCACTAAACCCTCAACAAACTAGTATTTGGAGAAGGACCAAAACAATAATCCAGGTAGAGCAACCCGGCTACCTGAAAGAACTTGTGGACGCCACTGCGTGATGCCACGCCTCACCTGCAAAGGGAACTTGATGGGAGGAGGCCAACAGTAGCGGACAACACAAGATGCAGCAGCAATGAAAGTGGCCTTCGTGAACCCGGATTAGCCCTTGACAAGGGATTGATTTCTCTACTGTCATCTTTGGCAAGTGACCACCATCCAAACAAGGACTGGGAAAACTACTGTAACTACTGTATGTGAGTTTGATAAGTGTTGATTACTTTTTCAGGGGGTTCATTCAAATGTTTAATGGAACGCAGGCCAATGCATGGCTTGAACATCTAGGTCTGTGGTCTTCCCATCAGCACCTCCAGACGTCGCATGAAAACCATGAATTCTTGACAGCTGATGGAACCCGACCTTAGCTGAGCCCGAAACACTGGAAAACCCTGTGGTAAGAGGGTTTCAGGATCTATCTGCATTTGAGATCACAATATGTCCAGCTGCTGTCTACGGACACATTTCAACAAGGATGCATAATCGTAGCTTAGGTTGGAGTTACATGAGTGTGTTTTCTTCATACTGGACATCTATGATCATCTAGACTCTCTCCAATTGAATATATACTTGAGAACAAGGTGTGGACGAAAGCGAGGTGGAAGCTCAGTGCATGCCCTTTTCAACGACAACAACAACAACAACAACAACAACAACAACAACAACAACAACAACAAAACCACCACCAACACCACCACCACCACCACCACCACCACCAAC
>DF240383.1:7358-57795 GCA_000507305.1 Breviolum minutum Mf 1.05b.01
TCATCATCATCATCATCATCATCATCATCATCATCATCATCATCATCATCATCATCATCATCATCATCATCATCATCATCATCATCATCATCATCATCATCATCATCATCATGCACACTGCAGTGGCAATGCGATGATGGTTTCATGTTCTAGTCTCCAAGGCTACTCCGCAGTGATTTCCAACGCAGGCACAGCTTTCGCAGCTTGTGTTGTAAAAACGTATACAGCTTTTAACTGCATTTCCACGTGATGTTTCCTGAGCTGCGAGATGCCAGGGAATGAGTGGGAGCTTGCGGTCCATGTGTTGGACTCCATGTTCGTCAATAAGATTCCGCCAGACATTATTTGCTACAACGCTGTCGCTCGTTTTGGCTTTGACTAGATATTTGCTCTTTTTGAATCTGCTTGAGCTCAGAGGCTTAGCTTTTTTGACTCTTAAATTTTTGTCCTTCAAGCAAGTAGAGAGCAGAATATGAAAGCTTCGAATGAATCTGAGATATGAAAAAAGATAAAACCTCGAACAATGCTGTGTAAGTGTACGAAAGTGCGAATTTTTTGAATATTTGAGGCAATGACAGCGTGCACTCAAGGCAGCAATTGGCAACGAACTTTGGTTCTTTTCTCTCAATGCCAAACTTTGCGCACCGCACCGGATACAGTGACGTGGAGCAGAGAAACCCATCCCATGTCGGACTCAAGAGAACACGGCAAAGCTCTGCAAAACATGGCATGTTATCATGTTACCCAATTGTCCTGCATTGCTTTGCATGATTTTGCCAACTGCCTTGCAACTCTAAATTCCAAGGTGACATATAATGCTGCCATCAGTTGCTGTGAGAGCAGTGGCCACTGGCTTCTCGCAGTGCATCTCTTTTCTGAGATGTTGAAGGCTTTGGCAAAGTGGATTTGTTCAAGTTCATGACTCGCGGTGGATTCCAACTTGGCGGTCTCTGTGTCGCTTTGTAGCCGTTTCCAGCGAAATGCAGGTGGAGTTGCATCCTACAACAGTGACCTACAATGCAGCAATTGCAGCTTGTAGTATTGGTTGCTGGGCACCTCGTCTGATTGAGTTTGAAAACAATCACTGAACAGATGCAACAAGTCGCTGTGTTTTTTTGTCTGTCGAAGGGCAATAAGGCTCGATAACTAAAAACTGTGACATCCTTTGACCTCGATGCTGAAGGAGCTGTCCTTGCAATTGTTGCTCACGATGCCTTCCCCGGATGTCTTCAGCTTCGGCAGTGCCATCAGAGACTTGGCATGTGGGGAGGATGAGAAAATCTGAAAGGTTATGGAACATATCTGAGCATATTTTGAAATCTAAATTGATGACGACGTGAGACGCTTCACGTTTCATGCGTTTCATGGGGTGCTTCAGGTGCATGCACTCAACAGAGCCTTTGGAGGCTGACATTGCGCCTCTTGTCATCTATGCCGGAACAGGAAGTGGAGCCCAACGTGAGGGGCCTGGATCCAGTTGCACCAACTCGATGTCCATGACGAAGTCTTTTGTGTCGAATGATGTCTCATGCCATTTGGTGTGGATGGTAGGTGAACTAAGTTGATGTTTGAAAAGTTGTGGATGTTAGATGATGTGACATTTGTGACATGACTAGTTTCTTTCCATTTCTCCATTTGGACCACCAATGACAACCATGAGGTCGTGACTTTCACAGCTGCTATCAGCGCTTGTCACAACGTCAGTGAGTGACTTGTCGGAAGCGAAAGAGATGGCGACAAGGCAAGTTGGAACGAAACTAGAAACCAAAAAGGCTTAGGCCCTTAGGCTTAGTAGCTTAGTTATTCAATTTCTTGAGCATGGAACTTCAGAGAAAAAAACAAAGAATAACAAAGCTCAAAATGTTTGCCCAGGCTTGGCTCCTGTTTTCCGAGGTGGAGCGTGGCTTTGGACTTGCTGCAGAAAATGCGCATCAGGGAAGTCGCGCCCAACACGGCGACCTACAATTCTGTGCCTTGCCATGTGGTGACATGATCAATGCAGCAATACACAGTTTCTCCCTCACAGCAACTTCATGATTTCATCCATGTATTTCTTTGAACTTTCTGCTTGTTTTTTTCTCATGTTTTCCATTTCTTGGAAAATGCTTCGTTTGAAACATCTTTGAGGCGATAGCTGCATGCCATGATGGCGGTTGCGGGCTCGAGGCACTTTTCACTCCAAAAAATTGGATCGAGGCACAAAACTACATAATACTTCAGTATACTTTCTGTCATTTTATGTCACTTTCCTCAGACCATTTTTCGAGCTCAATTCCTAACCGGTCCAACGGCCGTGCGAACCAAAAGACCACTCTAGCTTTCCAGGCACTGGAACTGCTATCCATTTTTCGAGCTCAACTCCTAACGACCGCGCGCACCAAAAGACCACTTTAGCCTTCCAGGCACTGGAACTGCTATCCTTGATGCGTGCCACTCGTGTTCCGCCAGACGTGTCTAGTACCTTGGTCAACCAAGGTCGTGATTTGGGTCACCCAAGTCATTGATTTTCATGAATATGTTCATCACACATAAAAGTATACAGTATACATTATATGATATGATATTGATAGTCTCAGTTTCAGAATTCAACAAGAATCACCAGATAGCACTACGAATCCTCAATTCGTGATTGATTTAATGAGATATGATTCTCTTCTTCTTGATTGCTTCATCGAGTTTGCCTCTGCCCATTTTCGACTCAACTTCGCCGAAGGCTACACAATCGC
The DNA here is from genome assembly GCA_000507305.1 of Breviolum minutum Mf 1.05b.01. Classification (NCBI taxonomy): domain Eukaryota; class Dinophyceae; order Suessiales; family Symbiodiniaceae; genus Breviolum; species Breviolum minutum. The sequence goes on from DF240383.1 coordinate 10,085, forward strand.
AATCAGCAGCTGTCATTGGCTCGGCGCTCTTGCCTTACTGAATGAAATGGAATTGGCAGAGGCTAATCCCGCCCGATGTTCATCTGATTTCAAATTAAAGTCGGAAAACAGAGTGAAAAAAAGGGGTAATCTCTTACTCGAGTGATTCGAGTGTGGATTGTAGCAATCCTTACTTTGAAGACGTTGAAATGCATGGCTTGTCAGAGATTTCATGTCACGCCCAGATTCCTCCAAATGTCTCTAGCTACCGTGGTGCTTTGGATGCATCCCTGGCAGCGGAAAAGTTCGGCGTGGCTCCGGCGTTGCTTGCGCAAGTGGCTACTGTGGAGGCAGTTTGAGTCGCAAAAAAAGAGGGGAAGTTAATTTTCGAGGAGTTCAAACATGTCTTTGTGATTATTCAGTATTTATATGTCTTTTCTGGTGGAGTTTTCATGATCTGGCAGTTTTCCGTGAGGCAGAACTCGCAGCGTTGCCAAAAAGACTGCAAGTGCCATGCGGGCCATACGTTCGATCGGATCTTTGAAATGAAGAAGACTTCGGATCTCTTTGTTTTCACCATATCAGAGATATTAGATTGAATAGATTATGATTGTATAATTGTATATGGATATTGTCATATCATGTACATATTGAGGTACCAACTGCAGCGTTCTGCAAAAATCCAAAACCCGTCGAGTCTTTGTGTCAAGTAGCCGAGACGACCTGCCGGGCGTTGCTTTTCGGAATTTCCTTAGTTTCGCCGCAATTCGAAGATGTCATCCGGCATTGTCCCAACTGATGAGTGTGTCTCCTGCTTCAATGACATGAAGTTGAAGCATGATAGGAAGTGGATGATCTTCAAGATTGATGGCAAAGAGATTGTGAAAGAAAAGGAAGGAGACAAAGAAGCCACCTATGAGCAATTTCTGTCTACTCTCAAGGAGGTTGCTGAGAACGAGCCACGCTATGCAGTTGTGGATTACCACTTCGAAACCACAGATGGTCGACCTCAGGACAAACTTCTTTTCATCGCATGGTCTCCAGACACTTGTGGAGTGAAGCCAAAGATGACCTATGCCTCGAGTAAAGATGCTCTCTTGAAGAAGTTGAATGGTGTTCACAAGGTCTGAATGAAATGAAATATGAACATGAAATATTTCCATGTTCACTGACTTTTTCTGTATGTTTATTTTTTTGGGGTCTGGAACACATATTATAGATATTAGAGATGTTCATTTTTAATCATTTATGTTTTGTCACGTCCTCCGCTGACTTTCATGGTCAAATTCTTTTGTGCATGTTTCTGGCTGCGGAGGCCCTGCAGATCACCGAATCTTCCGACCTTGATCCCAAGGAAATCGAGTCTCAGATTAAGTGAGGCACACGTCGGCACTCGGCAAGGCGGGCCAAATGCACCAAGCACGAAATCTTCTGAGCACGCTTCTGCTTTGTCTATGGCATGGTCACAGCGTATCAACACTGAGTGTTTCTGAGGGTTGATGGGCAACCCGCATGTCTTCTAGTTTTGTGTCGATATTGGATCATTGATAGATTAGTCTTGATCTGTATTATCTAAATTTGTATCATACCATGAAATCAATCTGTCAGCATTTACTCATGTGTTTAAGCTGTGTCTGAGAGAACAGAACAAAGACATTTTGCAATGCTGCGTTGCTGTGCCGGAAGCGAAGTGGAGATTTGAGAGGATCAAAGAAAATCTGTTTCGGAGTGCTGCTTGATCGCTTGATTTTGTGCACAGGGGGTAGGAGATGATAGTATGGATGACCGTTTTTGGCCATGAGTCAGGCAGATGAGTGGCATGAGTGGCATGAGTGGCAGTGCACCATGAATTTGAGCTGCGCAAAAACCTGCTCAAGACATTCGAGTGGCCAAAAAAGAAATGCGAAACCTACGTGAAAAGTAGCAGAAACCACGCGTTTTTCGCTGCAAGTGACCCAGATGTCGATGGCATTCGGCAAGGTGAAGCCGTGAAGCCTCCTCGAGCCATGTGGCAGGATGCTCTTCAAAACTTTTCTGCAGAATCCAAATTGGGCAATGTGGCACCTGAGCAGCACTGCGAAAATATGTTAAAATATTAGATCTTATCATAACTTCACTGTCAGCCTGTCAGCTCACGATTTGTCCTCATTTTTTGTCCACCTCAGGCGATCAGTGCTTCTGTGAAATCGCGACACTGGGATGTTGCTCTCTGTGTTTTGGGCTCCATGCTCTATCAGGCACACGCGGTGAAACCACCCGTTTCCTCTCTGGATTGTGCTGTTTCAATATCGTCAGGCCGAGCGCAGTCGTGAAGAAAAATGTTGCATAGATTACCGATACATCAGAGATCTTTACCATAGAAATGCGTGCATGTTGCATAAATTACCTTCATTTACTTAAAATTTACTTCATTTTCATGTTTTTTTTTGCAGAATTTTATCACTCCGGGCTGTTGAGGCGATCCACGACGTCTTCGGTTTCAATTGTATCATTTCTTCCAGCCAATGGCACCGAGCAACGTTCTTGTTGTATTCAATGGCAGGACGAGACAAGATGACAAGATCAGATGTTCAGTTGTTCAGGAAGTCCACAGCTCAAGATGAAAGTGGCGAGAGCATGCGATAGCGGTTGTGTTCCTGGAAGGACTGCGACTTTCTCCAGATACCATCAGCCACAACAGTGCCATTGGAGTGTCCAAGTCGTGGTCAACAGCATGTGCCCTGCAGCTGGCCATGACGCAGAGCGTCTCTTCGGATCTGTTTAGCGCCTTAACTGAACTTTGCTGGATCGGACTGAGGTGTTGTTTTTGTTGATATTTTTGAAAGAGCAGTGATTTGAAAGTAATTCCAATTTAGTTCCTTCCAATTTGTTTATGAAAAAAGTCACCGCCATCGGGTGCCATCACCTCAGGCTTCAACACTCTAATGAGCTCGTGACCTGGCGAAAACATGCATTCTGATGGGATTGCGGATTCGTGTTGATTGTGTTTCCAACTGAACATTTTTAGAATCATTGGAGGTATGCTTCAGCCGGCCACTGGATTGAGTCTTTGCAACTTCTGGCAAGCCTGGCCATCAGATCCCTTTTGGCTGATGCGGTGAGCTACAACGTCGCCTGGAAGTAAACTCATGTGACATGTGTTGTATTACATATGTATTACATCTGCAACATATATGAAGTCTATATGACATATGCCAACAAAAAAGCTACACAGACCACGCATATTTTGCACCGTACAAGATCCAATATCTTCGTTCATGCGCATTTCTTGGTGCGGCAACAACTGCGTCACCGAGGCGGCGCTGGCGAGTTGTGCCTGGCAAAGCCTCTGGCGTTCCGCGACGTCGCTGATGCACAGGTCGCACGTGGACCACGTCGCTGACCCGGTGACGACCAACACCGTGGCTCGGAGAACTTGGGTTTAGGATGACGAAACGGAGGACGAAACGGATGTGAAATGGAGGAAGAAGTGGATATATGAAGTGGATATATGAAGTGATATGAATATGATGACTCAATGACGGAGGGGGAGAGACTTTCACCGTTCCTCCATGTTCCTCCAAAGGTCATCGCTGCATGTGCAGCGGCAGCTCGCTGGCGAAATTCTCTGGCGTTCGCGAGTCATGGCTGTGATGTGCCCGTGGATATCGTTGGCCTCACAGCGGCCTTGAGTGCCTGTGGAGGTGCACCGATGATTTTGCATGTGATTCTGTGATCCTTTTTACAGCTTATGATCTCTAGAGTACGGATGCCTGAAAAAAGGATTGAAAAGCAAATATGTATATTTAGTATATTTATATTCGATTTAGTTAGACAATTTTTTGGAATTTATAAGTTGCATTTCTGCAGGTGATCAGTGGGACCTTGCGCTTCAAATGCTATCTTCAATGCCTGAAAAGCGAGTGCGGATGAACACTATAACTGTCAATGCAGTTATCAATGTCAGGACCTCGATTCGCTGTGGTGATTCCGAACACTGCAAATTTGGATATGGTTTAATTTTTGATGGCCAAAAGTGTTATGGAAATTCTGATGAAAGATAAAAATCAGCTGTGTTCGCTACTCGAGGCCTGTGGAGATCGATGGCAATTGGCGCTCTTGTTATTTGAGAGGATGCAATCATTAGAGGTGCAAAGATTTGTCAATCCTATGACCATTTGAGTGGCCTAAATGTTGATGAGAGTGATCCGTATGATGCGTTTTATTTTCATCATTGTCGACCAAGAAAAACATCCGGAGTGGCGAGTTGCGAATGTTGGAGCCAGCAGGTCTTGCCGAGCATGCTGACCTACAGCAGCGTCATTAGTAGCTGTGAAAAGGGCCAGGGATCCCAAAAACAGCTGACGACCGCAGGATTCATGGATTTACAATTTAGAAATAGTTAAAATACAATGGAAACTATTTGAAGCAATACTGGACGTATGCCAGTCACTGATTGTTCATCTGTGGATTTTTAGAAAGAAGTATGACGAATTCAAAGCAAGAAGTGGCACTGCTTCAGACCATCCCAGACCATCCCAGACCATCCCAGACCATCCACACAAATGCAGATTGGATTTTGCTTCTCTGTCACAGATTTTTGACACTTTTCAGGTCGGCAATGGCAGCTAGCCTTGCATTTTCTGGAGATAATGTCGAGGTACCATGCAGCGTTGCAGAGACTATGAGATGTTGAAATCTCATGAAATGTTGATCAGTGACAGACTGAATCATAAACCACAAATGAGTCGAAATGAATCGAAATGAATCAACTGTATGTAATGAATCGGAATGCGCGTAATGAGTGTGTTTCGTGTTGAAGCTCGTGGTCTGCTCCCAGGCGCTCCAAACGACCCAGTGAGATTACGGTCAATGCGACAATCAGCGCCTGCGAGAGGTGACGTCATGCTGGTCACAACGAGACATGTATGACCACCATTCACCATATTCACCCTTCATCATTCATCATTCATCGTTGGTATCATCGTCATCAGTCATCATTCTTCATCATTACATAGTATGATCATTTTGGCTCTGTGAATCATGGAACATTGACTCATGCCAATCAGATTCTGAATTTTGCATCTGCACTTATGCAACAAAACAGAACTGAAGACGCAGGATCTCAATGTGGCAAAAGGCACTTGATCTTCTTCACGTTTCGCTGCAATCCTGGCAATTGCAACCAACAGTCCCTTAGAAGCAAGGAAATAAAAGAGTACGAGCCGTGCAGAGTACAGATTTTGATTTTCACAACGAGGCACACTCGTTTCACAGTTTTTCTTTATCATGCAAAGGTCGTTAGCTACAGCAGCACCATCAGTGCCTGTAGCAAATCCATCCAATGGCAGTTTGCAGTACAACTCCTTTCAACTTTGACATCGACACGTCTCTCCATTTTACGGGACTCTGACGCTGAATGTGATGCTGCTTTTGCTTCAACACTGACTGCTTGCCAGGCATTGAGTTGCAACGTTCAATCGAATGCCGGAGTATTTGTTGAGACCAAATCATGTTTTTGTTGGGTTGAGTGATGGAGTGGTTTGTGTACGGAGTAGAGTCTGAGTAGAGAGGTTTTTCGAGAGTCCAAGCGGGTCTTGAAAAAACGCAAGGCCTCTGGACGCTGGCAGCTGATGTTGGGTCTTTTGGAGATGATGGCGAGGCCAACTGCGCTGTGCTTGGCAACTGCGGTCGAGACTTGTGAGAAGGGCATCTTGGACGAGGAAACGAGAAAAAAGGTTAAAACCAGCAGGAATCGAAAGCAATTTTGATGAGTTTAGGACTGAGTTTAGCATAGTTTAGCTTTGGCAGCTATGCTGTTCTGTAGATTCTGTAGCTCCTAGCCTTCTGACATTTCTGACCTTTGGTACGCACGATGCGTGAGGTGGTGTTTTCCTTGCAACAACCGAGCTCTTGGACCAACTGTTCGTGCTGAAGCACCCATGGGCTCTCCTGAAGGATGTCCTATGAAGTCCTATGAAGAAACTGTGTAACGTCCCTGTGAGTCACTGAATCCGTTGGCTCCAAGCGCTGGAAACCAGTGACAAGCAACGGACCATGAGGAAAGAATTTACTCATTGATCTCATTGCTCTGCAGATTGGTGCCAAGTCACCAAAAAGGTTCGGATTGAGCAGCCTTGCAGCGTTTCGGCCAATCGAACACCGTTTCGGTTTCAGATGCTTCAGTTTGGTGTGTGTTTTTGAAACCGAGGTGGAACGAATCCTGGAGTCCATTTCAAGTGCAGATTCTGCAGTTGCATCGGGATTGGCCTTGTCCTTAGGTGATGATTTTGAGATTCCAAGCTTTTGATTTTGTCCTTTGGGATTTGCTTTTCCAAGGTCACTGCTTTGAAACGGCATGGAGTTGAGGTCTGACAATGAACCGGGAATTTTTAGAGGTCCATGGTTGACAATGGTTGATGGTTGATGAGTGTCCATGGGATATGCCACTCTGTTCTAAAGAACACCAACACTTTGTGGATGTGTTTTTCTCAAAAGTACTTTTGTGGTTGATCTTCCGGTGAAACCCGCCACCTTTTCGAATCAGAAGTTGCCAAATGTTTTTCCGACTCATCTCCTCAGAGCCAGGCACGTTTGCAACGTTTGGCGGAAGTTGGTGCTGTGTCGGGGCACTCTTTGCGGGTGAGTCGGGAAGGCATGGGAAGGCTTTCGATGATTTCGATGATTTCGCTGACCACGAACTCAGGGCATCCGATGGCATGGCTCTAAGTGGAGATCTCAGAGATTGGAGCATCTGACATCATGGCTCACAGCCTTTTCCGTAGGGTCTAAGTCTAGGCTTGGGGTGCTGGGGTGGTGATCATTTTTGGACCTTTGAGATACTCTCACATCTGGGAAGTGTTTAAGTGTTTGAGTGTTTGGTTTTGGATGCTGTTACGCCAAGTTCGCACTGTCTACCGCAAAATGTCGCAGTTTTGCAAAAAAAACAGTTTATCGCATTGGTTTTGCAAAAAAAGTCACAAGTCCGACAAGTCCCTCATTTGGGAGCTGAAACACTTGGCACTTCCTTCTGCTGCCGTCGGCTGCCTTCCCAAGGACATGCGTTGCCGTCCCTTCGAGAAAGTGCCCAACGCCTGACGCAGCTTGAGACCTGGAAGGTGAGTTTTTTGGAATTTGCAAAATAAGAAAATAACGAAGATTTACAACATGCCAAATCCCAACCAATTCTTGCTTTTTTGGAGATTTCAAAAAATTCTGCAAAAAATCTTCCCTTAACATATCTGACACAAGATTTCACTTAAAGATTGGCATAGAATTTTCTTTTCCTGCAAAAGTGTAGACGCTAGACTTTTCACATGGCGATTGTTTTTCTCTTGGGCCAGGTAGCAGAGCTTTCTGAAAATCCAGCAGTTGTGATGCTCAGATTTGTTGGAAGTTCGGCATGTTCATGTGATGTGTATAAGTTTGAACAAGTTCCAGAAAGGTTTGCAACAATTTAGGTTTAAAATGATTCGAACGATCTATTCATTATCTTCTATTTATTGGATGTTTTCATGATCTTAATCATTTTTCGAATTGACTTTCAAGGTGGCAGAGCTGGTGGGTCGGCTTTCAGAGCCAGGAACGTTGGGGGAGCTCAGAGAATTGGATGACTTCACAGCAGGTGTGATGATTTTTCCACCCCGATTAACAACGATTAAAGAGCGAAGGGTGTCTTTGCTGTTGTTTGATTGCCCGAAAATCCTAAGGCTTGATGATATTGGTGCCCTGCTGCAGTCGCAAGCAAGAGAGCCAAGAGAAGTGCACAAGTGGACATTAAAACGAAAGACTAATGAAACAGATGAGATGTTTACCTCTCTTGATTCTTAACCACATTTGCATCAATTTTTGCACACCTCTGGACACGTCAGATTTGAGGCTTGCACGCCTTACGAACTGTCTTTGCATGCCTTACCTTCCCGCCTGTTGCCTTTGCTGGATCCTCAGGGAATTTGCTGAGGCATTGCTTTGTCGCAATTCGAAGTAGTGGAGCTTGGATGCATCATGTATATTCAATTATATTCATGTATCACATAGACTGTTTTTGTTGAGGTTGTCATCGACATGCGAGTGGCCTTGGCCACCTTCGGCAGACTTCTCCACCCCTACCTTGGAGGCTTATATGCTGATGGTACCATGAATTTTCGGGAATTTTCCATGAATTTTCTGATAGGCCCTGGTGCCTGCCTTGCAATGGCTCCTTGGTCTTTGTGAAACTTTCCCTGTCAGCAACTCAGCGGAGTCGCAGTTTTTTTCGAATCGGAGTCGTCGATCCACCCACAGGTGGCAGCTGCTGAAGGTCCAGTTTCTGGTGTTGATTGCCTGGCCGCTGTCTCGATGTCATGTGACACATGTGATTTCTCTCCAGTTGTGTTGTATTTCTACGATTCTACTCCAAACGTCGAAACGTGTCAGTTTCTGTGTCAATCATTTCTGACCCTTTTCTTGGCATGACGCTAATTCTGGGGCTCAAGGTGGGCACACAAAATTTCTGCCCATCGATTTTTGAGTCGGTTACACTTGCAGTCTGCGTTCAGCGAACGAAGACTAGAAGGCCAAAACGTTTTGAAGTGGGCAAAAGGATGCAAAACACAGGAAAAGGTGCAGTCTGGTTGTGTGACAATCATTGATATATTGACATTGGCCATGCAATTCACAGGTCAGGTCGAGATGTGGACAAACTTGGGAGGCGATGCTTGTCACGTGGAAGATTTGCGTGAAGTCCACCTTCATTGATATCGAGGACTCCTGAGGATCTGGCAAAATGAATTTCTCCTCAGCTCCGTGAATGTTTGCATTTTCTTCATAATTTTCTATATTAGGTGATTCGAAGTGACCTTTTTATCACCTAGTTGGAGGTCACTTAACCATCCCAAAAAGGTCACTTTGAATCACCTGGTATGTCACTTTTGACACTTCTATGCATCTGAAGCTTGTGGCATTGCGTAACTTAGCAAGTTGTTTTTTTGAACTCGATTGACGTCAGGAGAATTGTCCCAAGCCGCAGCGCTCCAACAGCGAACCAACACTAAGCACTTTGAAGGACAAACTTTCTCAATCTTTCAAAAATCATTTCAATCATCTACACCGTGGTCATTCATGGTTATTGCCTCATTGCACAATGTTTTACCTGTCAAATTGCATAAACTGCAGGATGACTCCATTGACTCAGCATGGAGTAGTCTAGACTTGTGCGCCAACGAGGCCTTGTTAAAATGAAACCAAAAATGTTACCTTACCTGGATCACTTTGAAGTTCCGACTTTTCCGGATATGGCGTCGTCTCACAGGTCAACAAGATGTCGGGCAATCACATGGACACCAGCTTCACAGGACCTGTCACATTGAAATGACATGAAACGTGGTATTAAAATACATGACAGAAATGCATGGTGAGGCATGACATGAAGATTTGTCGATTTCTAAAACCACGGATTAATTGATTAATTCTGTTTTTTTTTCATTTTTGTGTGGAGAGGTGAGCAAGATCTTCCACGAGAGCCAGATCCAGAAAAAGATGGCGGTGTAAAAGGAGACAAAGCAGGTGCCGGTCAGACGGTCATGTGAATTCATAGATTTGTTGAGCGGACGAAAGAGGAAGGGCGACGGATGCGACGGCATTGAAAAAATCTCCAATTTTTTCCAGGATATGAAGCCGGCTTCAGCACTGGAACACGAGGCCATCCAGAGGTCTTGTCCCGAGCGACAGAGTGACACTGAAGACCTGAAAACTGGAAACAAAAGCCAAAGCTTGTTGAGAACTTTTGCTGGTTTATGAGTGTGTATGATTTTTATTTATTTTGATAGTTTGATCTTACGATTTTTAAGTCGTTTTAAGTGTTTCAGGTTTGCAAACGTCCCTGTGTGCCTCGGCATCAATCTTGATTCATGTTGATTCATTGATTTATATAGATTTGCATCTTTTGGAATCGATTCAAATCATTGAAATCTGTGATTCGGTTTGAATGAGAGCTGGAGGTTCACTTTGTAACGCGCGGCTGTGCCCTGGGCGAATCTTGCAACTATTGCCACGCGGAACACACCAAGCGGCCCGTGAGTTTGGACAAGTCACAGAGGACAACTGTTGTTGTGTCGTTGTCGTTGCCGCGTCAAGCTGTACAGTTTTTCAGCGGCCAGTTGGTGCAGGAGGCTTTTGGGAAAGGTAGAAGAGAAGTACCTGCTCGAAATTGTGGCTCTGCTCGTGAAATGTGCAAAATGGAACGGCAGCTATTGTGTCCGAAGAAAAGCAGTTTTCTGGCTGTGCTTTCACGGTAACCCAGCCGAGGTTTTGGGTCAATTACGTTCAAGGGCTCAAGTCAAGGGATTCTACCAGGAAGCCGAAGGCCTCTTCCTGATCTTGGTCGAATCCTCAGTTCATTTCACCATTTCACTTCCTTTATGGTATCATGTCAGAAGCAATATGGTGTCACAGGACTGGATTAGTCACCATTTCACACACAAGTCCTCCAAACTAGGAAGGGCGTCTGTGGTTTCTACACAATCCAGAGCTGTCCTCAGAGGAGTTACCGCAGATTGGAAGTGCATTCGAATAGAGGGCATAGAGCGCTTACCTTCTCTTGCGATCGCACTTACAGAATGAAATTGCTTGCCAGTGATTGAATGTCTTTCCAAAGGAACTCCTTGTGATTACTTCAATATACTTCAATATCATTTGGCGCATTTTTGATGGTTCTACGGACTTATACCGGTACCTTTCTATGCTCTGCTGCAACCTAAGGACTTGGCGGCTTCTTGGTCTCCGGGTGAGCGGCAGGCAATGAGACACTCGGATCAAGTGTTCACTCTCAGAAACACCACGGCCAAGTCCATTTGCCATCATAGTAAGGGATGTGCCCAGGCAGCTTGTTGGGAAAGCCAACATAGACCCGCAGATGTTGGATCAAGAAGTGATCTAGAGAGATATTTTCTAAGGACGTGTCTTGGGGAAGATGAGCTTTGCGGGATTGGTTGGTCTCGCGCTGTCGAAGTCTTCTGATGTTCCTTGGCATTTGACTCATTTGACTATGATTTCATCAATTTCATCTATCATTTCGAATGAATAGAACATAATAGAACTCTTTTGAAGGGAATATCTTCCAGGTTGAAAAAAGGGAATCAGATGATATCAGATGTCAGGTTTGAGAGCTAAGGAATCATACTCCAATGATGTGAACACTGCTCTGGAAAAGCTTCGCCAGGCGCTGGGAGCACTTTGATCATTTGATCACTTACAATCCAAAAAATTCGAATCAGTGAATCACCTTGAAATGCTGCGCACAACTTCCTAGTGACGCAGGATTTTCTTGTCAAATGCATTTGTGAAGGAAAGTTGACAATCGAACACTTGAAATGAAGACCGGGAAGCGGATACCGGATACTGTTTAGTAGAGTCACATTGACTTGAAATGACTTGAAAAAAGTGAGCGAAATCAATGGGTGTGTCAGTGTGCAAGATGTGCTACTATTGTGCAGGTGCTACCGACCACCATGGAGGAGTGAGTGGTTCAAATCCAATCGCGGTAGGAACTATGTAGGATGCATAGGACATCGATTCATATCCAGATGTGAATAACACAAAAGCCTAGCAAGGTCAGCAGAAGTTCATGAAAGTTCTCCTGACATTTGACCGCCGAAGTCAAGGAGTTGGAGGAGAACACATTCAGTGATTCATTTGGCTGGTGCCGTTTTGGTGTTGTGATGCAATTTGGTCGGGGAAAATGAAGTTCTCAAAGTGTTCTCCCTCCATTTCCCACTCCGTCGTAGGCACAGATTAGATGATTAGACTCATTAGACACTGGATCCAACAGTTGGACCAGTGGAACTCCACAAATTGGTCAGAAGACGAAGCGTTAGGAGGGTCAAGCGGTCAAGCGGTCATTGATCGAAGCAAGTTGAACCGCAGCACCTTAGTATCATCCCCAACATTTTCCAATATGTTTTTGAAATTGATATATTGATTTGTTATGCATGAAACAAAGCGGAATTGCGGTGACCCTATTAACGATTCAGTGTTTCAGAATGTTTCAGAGACCTAAGTGGCACAGGAGGCGATCCCACCCCTATCAACTCTAGATCACCTCCTGTGCTGCTGGAAAGGTTGCTGCTGGCAATTGGCAGTGTCACCAACCGAACAATTTTGTCGTGTTCATCACAATTTGTGGATCTTGTCTCTATTCATTTTGAAGGTTTCTTTCTTTCATAAAATGTATGAACGTATCAATGGGGGACACGAGCGCGATTGCTCTCAGGTGCCATTCAATCCGACAGTTTTTTGCATGTCTGCAGTGGGATTCCTCTCATTCAGGTTGTGTGAACTATCATCATATCATATCATATCATATGTACAATATGATCATACACACTCAGTTATCCTACCAAGTCAAAAGAACCGATTCCACAGAATGCAGAGGAAAAGTCAGACGAGATCAGAGAAGCCAAACATGCTAAAAATGCTAAAAATGCCAAGAATTTTGTGAGATATCTTTTGGTTTCTTTGACACTTTGATCGTTCGTGGTCAAAGGTGATTGTTCTCAGGTTCGCCTGACCTCTCGCCTTCCTTTTGCCGGAAGTGGTGCAGAGGAATGTCACCGGGCGTCTCCGTGCCGTCTCGGTGTGACTCTTTGCTCCTTTTTTCTCATAGACACTGAGACAGTACACAATGATGGTTGACACCATAGAACCCAAGCGCATTGGGCCAACGCTGAGGAGCTGCTCGTTCTATGAAATCTCGAAATCTCTTGAATTCTGGTTTTTCTGTTTTTTTTTTGGCCCGGCATGGGCCCCCTGTACGAGCAGCTCCTAAGCCCCGTGCGTTTGCAATATAGATTCCTTGTCAGATATAAGGCGCACTGCAGTGGAGGCCGTGTGCAAGCTGTGGAAAAAACACAATCCGAGCGACAGCTACTTGTGTTTTTGTTGCATGGCTGCTTGCATGATCTTGCATGGCTGCATGGCAACACAGACTCATTCCATCTCATTCCATGTTCTATCTTTGGCGTGGTGATCAACAGCACTGTTGTTGTGATATGATCTATGAATCTATCATTGTATACCATGAGTTACATGATATTTCATGATACTATGATATGAGGTGGATGTGTTCATCGTGTCGCCCAGGTCCGACCTCTTGAGCTTGCGCTGGAAAGGCCGATGGATCAATGAGCCGGATGTCTTCATGTCCGAATTCTTGAAAACCCTCGTCAAGAGTTTTCAGAATCTGAAATTAACACATGAACATTTTGAATATTAAATTCTATTATAATTGATATTGTATTTTCAAAATGGCCAAGTGATATGCCAAGTACTTCAGATGTACATTGTCCTAATATGTCCAGTTCCACATCTTCCACATTTTCACGCTCCACCTCTCAGTTCCTCGGCGGACACGTCCAAGACGCTGTTCGTGGAGTGTGCATCTCAGGACAAAAATGCAAAAGACAAAACACCGATGCCATCAATGCCATGATATGTCATGATTTACAAGGGAGGGGGTATTTTTTTTGGAATTCTTTTTGTTTTTTTTTGGTATTTTTTTTGTTTTTCTGGCCTTGGGCTTTTGGTTTTTTGGCTTTTGGCTTTTTGGCTTTTGGCTTTTTGGTTTTTTGGCTTTTGGCTTCTGTCGGCTTTTGGCTTTTGGCCTCTCTTGGCTTTTGGCTTTTGGCTTCTGTTGGCTTTTGGCCTTTGGCCTCTGCTGGCTTTTGGCTTTTGGCTTCTGTTGGCTTTTGTTGGCTTTTGGCTTTTTGCTTCTGTTGGCTTCTGGCTTTGGGCTTTTGTTGGTTTTTGGCTTTTGGCTTTTTGCTTCTGTTGGCTTCCTTTTTGGCCTTTGTTGGCTTATGGGTGGTTGTGGTTGTGGTTGTGGTTGTTGTTGTTGNATTTTTAAGGATGACTCCTCTCACCGCCACACCTCTTCCAAGAACAGCACGAAGAAACAAAAACCAAAAAATAGGAAACACATGGAACTGCAAGGAAAAAGAGAACAAAGGTGAAGAAAACGTCAGAATTCACAGGAAAATCTAGCAAAATGAAAGGAAAATACCAAAAAAAGAAGGAAACCACATAGGGAAACCCAAAAAACGAAAAAAATTACCAAAAAAAACAAAAAGAATTCCAAAATTAACCTCGCGCCCATTTACAAGGTGAAACCTGCATGCATTTGCAATCATTTACCGCATTTAAACATTGAAAAGGCTACAGAAATGAATGAAGATAACAGAAGTCATGGATCTTCAGATATTCGGATCTTTGACATCCATTTAATATCATTGTCCCGTCGAGGCCGTTGCTGCCATTGAGAGATTTGGAGCGCTTCCTGTTGCAAACTACGGAGGTGGAGGACGCCTTGGGTGTCCGTGGAAAACAGTTGAGAATTTCAAAACAAAAAAAAGATTTCACATAGATTTTAAACAAAACTTTCAAGATAACGGACAAAGCAAGAATACGTGGGAGTATAAAGCTCCAGAGTCATGAGTCTAATGAGATGCATTCCTGAAACTTGATCAAGCGCATAGCGAGGAGGAGACATACCTGAGTTGGTGTGCGAGTCTGAGATATGACAGCATGACAGCGAACAGTGAGAGCCAGCCGTCGGCCTTAAAGCAAGTGGCAGGCGATTTCCACTTTGAGCTTAATATTGAGTAGGTAAAATATGGAAATGTTTTTTTTGGAAGATATGACGTGACTTGGCGTGGCTCGAGGTCGCAGTGTCGTTGGCCAAAGGATTGCGGAACGCGATGCTTGGGAAGCCCAAATGGGTCGGTTAAAAACGACATCGAGTTTCGCAAAAAATGTGTCAAAAAAGATTCACATCTAAGAGAATATGTATCAAAAGAGGTAATCTAACATGAATAATGTGAATCTAAAATGAATATTTTGACACTAAGATTCAAATCATTTATCTCTTTTCATGTTAGATTCACATTATTCATTTCAAAACAGTATATGTATGACTGTATGACTGTATGTCATATTTGTTCTTTTTGCAAACTCTGAATTCTTCACCAAGCAGAATGGATTCGCTGACACCTTTCAGAGGTCTCCAGTCGAGGCACGAGAAGAGTCCACAAAGTCCACAACGAAACTGAGAAGCAGCAACAGACAGAAACAACGAACGAAGAAACGAAGAAACGACAGGTTCAAAGGAAACTTGGAGGATTGCCTTGGCCTGAGAGTCTCACAGAATCTCTTTGGAAAATGAGATTTATTCAAGTTAATTTCATTATTTTGATTATGTTTGATTCATAGAGACTGAATTTGGTACAAGGCCCGAGTGAAAAGCTTCGACATGGTGGCAAAATTGCTGAGAACTCAGTGATGAGTTCGTCGAGGCGATGACCAGTTCGGTGCATCGTTGAGTCTGCCTTTCTTAACAAGGCCTGTACATACACTTGTCTATGACGACGGAGAAGATGCAAAGCTCTTGCCAGGATCTTACCCAAAATATGAATTTGTTGACGTTTTGTTGATTGTGTAGAGCGGGATTCTGTGAGTTAATGATTTCGCTTCTTGAAGCAGGCTTCATCTCCGTGAGGTGGTGGCATTGGCGGAGGCAGCTGAACAACACGTGGAGAACGGAAGAGATCACGAAAGTTTGGGTGAAAGATTTTGCAACATAATAAAGTAATGAACATCATACAAGGCAGGGGCAAATGTCTTTTTGGCAAAGTCTAGTGGATGCTCGCCAAATTCCGTTATTTCCTATTCAGATCTGGTCAATCTTCTTGCATTTCGTGCACTCGCTGCACAGTCGTGCCGTTTGAGCCATTCCAGCCATTCCAGGCTGGTGATGCCTGCTTCGATGGCAAAGGGCTCAGACGATTCCATGGAGCCAACTTTGTGACCACTCATTTTTTTTCAGTCCAGGCCCAGAGGAAGCAACACAGGCGTGATGGGATAGCCAGGTCAACGACTGGGTATAGATATGTATAGATATATGTATAGTTCAACGGATTTATTGCGGAAAGATTGCAAGCTTTGCACTGAATTTCATGAATGCTGCTATGCTTCAACCCTTCAGGCTCCAGACAGTACCCAAGATGAGCCCGAGGCATCAACTTAGTTTTTGTTGATTTTCTTTGTACCAATATTGTGCAAATGCCATTTCAACTGAACCGTCAAGTTCGGACAGGGAACAGCGCTGGATACTAAGTGCACCTCTAGCTTGACAACAGCAGTTGGAGACCATATGTGACGATATGTAGCCATATGTGTGACAATATGTGTGACAAACTGTGACAATGTGCAACATATTCAATGGAAATGTGACAATATGTGATTCTGTGGCAAGTTGTCGCATTGAAACACTGGAGACATGTTCCCATTTCTGGATGATAAAAGTAATAAACGCCATTGCATCAACATGAGGCCTGACACCGAGGCTGTGCAGTGCTTGTCGTATCAACTGGGAAGTAATGAAACACGAGTTTTTTGCCAGTGTTTGCGGTTTTCGTTCATGCTTTTTCTGCATCTGGCACTCTATCAAGTTGAATTGTATTGCCTCCAAAACGGATACCACTGCTGATTTTTTTCATCTCATTCATCTCATTATTATTAATCCATCTCATTAGTCGTTTGCAAAGCCCATTCAGCTGTTCTCCGGAATGTTTCTTTGTGTGCAGGGATCTGAAGAAGGTGACGAAGGCCTGGAAAACAATCAGTTGAATGAGACTCTACTACTTTGGATTTCACTGTGGTGTTGGACATGTTGTTTTGCCATGCTTGTGTTGAATGCAGCACGCGACCGATGCGTTATGCAGCATGCGGTACACCTCCCCGTAAGAACATGTGTACATATATGTTTTTCCGATCTTACACAAACGGAAACATAACTTGTGGGGTTATCCGGTCCTTCAATTTGATGATAGATGGTTGTAAACTAGCAAGTAGCGAACAATAGAAACAGATCAATTATCGAAGAATGAAATGATTGGAAGTTTCAAAACGAAAAACACTGGAGGCATAGCTCTTTTGGATCTCGTATTCTAGTGAAGAGTGTCTTTGTTTCTTTGTTTGGGCCGTAGGTCATGACGTCTCTGAAGAAGATGGAGAGGCTTGGTAGACATCAAGATGATGTGAGATGATGCTAGGGTTCTTTGGGTTTTCGAATGCTCAGACATCACCAAGTACTGGAACCAAGTGTTGTGAAACGATCAGAGTGGTGAAGATGCTGCATTTCCGATGCAGGCTGCAGAGAAGATACACAAATTGTTTGCCACCAAGCACTCCATGAACTACGCTGTGAACTTTATGCTGACGCTAAAAGACGGAAAGACACAATTTGTGGAGATGTTTAAACATGTTTTAAACTTTAAAGCATCTGTTTGACCAACTTCATCTTGGGGAACAGCATGGCACAGTTTGGCAATGACTTGCTGCCAAGGGTTGTGAAAATGCCAATGGTGCAAGAGGGCGAAATTCCCTTCGAGATGGTTTGGGCAGATTATTTGGAGGCAAGTGGTGCCAAGGGTCACAGAGGGTCACAGTGAACATCGTTGAATCTATGATACAAGTTTGAAACATTTGTACCATAATTTTTCTGACATGTGAAAAGCTGTGATGGTAACATACCATTCACGGAAAACCTGTGATCCAGCAGATGTATTCATACTCCGATTTGGAGAGGCCGGCGAGGCGGTGTTGCAAGCCAGCCTGAGTCCTGGTGATTTCTCCCGTTTTTGCAGAATTTTTGAGTTCAGAACTGAGGTCCAAACGGGACATGGACTGCCCTTGGTTGGAAGGCAAGATCTCAAAGAGTTGAGCAACAGAACCTTACAGAAAATCTTCCAAATTGCAACCTGCCATTTCATGCAATGTCTTCTTCCTATTGTGACTTGCTCAAAGGGATGGTATTTCGTGGGGGAATTTTGAGGATCGCTCGGAATTGCAAGAAGCGTTCAAGGCGAGCTTGGAGGCAACGGTTGTAATTGCTGAGCCTATGAAGATTCTGGATGTATCCATCTATCCATGTGTCACCATGATCTATCCAACCGATGATCTATCCATTGTTTCCCATCTAGGCCAATGGTCAAGGCACCTTGGCACGGGGCATGACCCGTGAACAGGTGCAGAACTGAGTTCCAAAAATCCGCTCATAATGAAGCATCCCGTTTGTGAACCAGAGAATGTCAGGAGAAATGGCCAGTGACATCACAACATCAGCACTAAAGATTCGATCTTTACGATTGCAACAGAGATATTGAGCCATCCAAATCGTATCCGGTAGCACCATTTCATGCTCCGCAACACGGGCGACAACACAACTACAACAACCACGACGACACAACCACAAGAACGATGACAACAATAGCAGCAGCAGCACCACCGCCACCAGCAACAACAGCAGCAGCAGCAGCACCAACAACAACAACATCAACAACAACAACAACAACAACAACAGCAGCAGCAGCAACAACAACAACAGCAACAACAGCAACAACAAAAGCAACAAGAACAACATTAACAAGATCAAGAACAAGAACAATGTCGACACAACAGCAGCAAGAAAAGCAGCAACCCTGTGAAAAGATCTGGCTGTGGTCGACACCGACTGTGCATCAATGTTCACCATTCTCAGTCCATTCACAATGCGCATAGTACACAGACTTGGAAGATACATTTATGTTTCCGAGGCAAACCTATTGCTGGAGAGAATGGACGAACTGGTACGCCAAGCCGAATCAATTTTGCAACGAGAATGGGATCACTTGGACCCGGGAACAGAGCGATCATAGATCTTTGCTGGATTGTTTGGAAAGCATGATACTCGCACATTTCGAATCATTTATACTTGATCGAAATCTATACGTTTTAACCTTCAAACGTCAGAAGACAAAGTCTGGTATGTGCAAGTCCAAGGCTCCTCAATATCCAAAAATTCATGCCAAACCAAGCTGCAACCAGAAATTAGAGTCCTGAGAGCTTGACTTGTTTACATTTGTCAAAAAGGGTCACAGTGTTCTTTAGATGTTCGAGAGAAATCTGACATCACCTAGAGTCAGAGGAAGCAATTCGCCTATCAATTGGTCTTGTCGCAAGGAAGCTTGAATATAGACACATCTACAATTTGCTAGAAGGTTCGGAAGAAACCTCCATGTGTTGACGTCCGGCCAGGCGGCAGCCATGTCCGTGGTGGTGGACCGAACGGATGTGCCAGCGCCAAGGCCACAAGCGAAGAAGACGGCAGAAGGTCCGATCTGTCGCAGGGTGCAGCCATGACCTCAACGGAAAAAAATCGTTTCAAAATCCGGAAATTTTTATGGAATTTAAGGTTAAACTCCAGCCGCACAGTGGGAGTAGCGGAACGGAACTCAGACACCCCGTTTTGCAGAACTCTGTTTTTCTTTTCTAATCGATGTAAAGTCACAGCAACGAAGATGCCTCAAAACTCTGGAGGTTTGGGAGTACGAAGATGGAATGCTGGACGTGGTAGATCAATCCGGTCCATGCCTTTGACATTTGATGCAAAGCAATGCAAACTGCAAGGCCCCATCTCCCGCCTGTTTCCACTTCACTAGAAGACCTAGCCCCCACTACAGAGAAAGAAACGAGCGCGTGACAGTCCTGACAGCTTCTGATAGTTTTTAGCCTTGTTTGCAATTCTGAATTTCATCTTCCTCCGGGAATAGGTGTGGAAGGTTTTGGAATTGTTTGTGCTGAGGACGCTTCCTTCCCAAAGTGCCCAGTTCGCAGATCTTGCCTCCTTCAAACAGGGCGTTTGTCTCTCAGTTGTTTTCAAAAAAGTGTGTGCTGACGGCTGCGCCCACTTTGTGAAGACCATGGATATTTTCAGGCGCCATGCCCCTGGTCGTCAGGAACTCAGGACGGCTAAGCAGGTTGACAGCGCGCGGAAGAGACTTGATTGGCCCATGAGCTGAAAGCATATTCCTTGGATGTTGTGACATGTCGTGACACTTTCTCGATCATTTTTGGCGTCTCCGTGCATGGCCAACTTTTGCTTTTCTCTTTCATAAACTTTCCACATATTTCACACCTTTCCTGACGAAAGTGACAAGCATGCTGTGTTCAGGCTCTTTGCCACTGGAGTTGTCAGTCCTAGGTTTATCAGGCTCGTGAAAATGCGTGGAGCATCGGAATTCGAAAAAATGGTTTGTTTGTGAATATTTTGGGAGGCAACAGCTCCGGCAGAGGGGATGCTACAGGCTGGATTTTTTGGAATAGGAAATCGTGAGTCAGACCAAGTGTTCTGAGATCACTTTGATTGCAAACTGATGTGCACTTGATCATCAAGATACATCAAGATATCATTCGAAGATAACTCGAAGATGCAATTCAAAACTCTTCCACATTTGCAGGAAGTTTCGAATTTGTGAGGCGAGTGGCAGTTTGCTGGTGATCAAGGTTGGTGCAAGTATGTCTGGTGGCCTCAGCATGACATACCTTCATTACTGCGACAGCTTAACCTGCAGCCCTCAGGATGCGGCCGCTTCACGGCTCCTGGAGGCTGCCAGAGAGCGAGGGGAGGACGGAGTTGGAGTTTCTTTTCGTCGACCTCGATTCGTCGATGCATGCAAAAACCATCAAAAACCATTCGTGTAATTTATTCACAAAAAAAACACACACATGTAAAAAAAACGGCTCCAAAATGGCTCAACCAGGTGCTGCACAGTCCCCTCTCGAAGCATTGAAATAGATTGGATTGGGCTCCATCAGAGTCATAGGATCATGGTAGATTTTTAAGTCGTGTAGAACTTTCAGAAAGCGTTCAATTCAACCTCGACTCCTCGACTGATAAATCTTCCAGTTGCAGAGCATTCCTTTTGAAAGGGCTCGGTCCTGATCAACGGCTTAACGGCTTTGCTTGCCATGACGCCTTCCAAACTCCACACGCCCACCGTGCGAGAGCGGATACTCTCTGGAACAGATGACATCACAGGCCGCAGAAGCGGTCCATTTCAATAGTTGATGTCACAGACCTTGCAAATTAACAGACATTTCTGACGCATGTTTGTTTGTATTGGTTCTCTTATCATTGCAAATTCACGTTCCCGAGTCCTTTTACCCTTCATGTTTGTTATCAAATCCTCAACGAACTTCAAAATGATAAAATGTAAACGTATATTATTATGCTCATGTACTAGTAAGTATTAGATATTTCGATAGAATGAAGCCAGAAATTGTATGAAAACCAAGATTCAAAGAAATTCTTGGCCGCAGACCTCGGTGCTCCTGTTGGTCTCGGAAGTCGCGCGACTTCCTTCTACGCCACTTGTTCTGTCGAAAGAATGAACACAGACGGAATATTTGGGGAATATGTATGACATATGCTATATCAAATTGATAATAAGAGATATACATAGTACATATATACATATATATTTGTACATTTACATACGCATATACTTATATATGGCACATGAAACATTTGTATGACATTTGCCAATCTCACTTGGAGACAACAACAAGCAACGATGGAAGGCAACAATGGATCCCGCCGTGCACTGAGGAGCGAACCCAGGAAAACTCGACCTTCCGGCCGCTGACAGCAGGGGGAATTCGTCAGAGCATCTTCGTGCTGGTTCAAACATCTCTAGGAGGAGGACAGCTGATTACTTGCAATTTGCAATCAACACTCAGGGTAAGTTTGGTCTGTTGCTTTTGTGTGTGTTTTTTTGTTTTTTCTATTTTGATCTGTTCGAATCTATTTTGTATTTTTGTTGATTCTTTTTGTACAACAGTATAGCCTCAATGTTTTATGTCGGGACAGGCATTTTGACCATCGCGTACATGATGAGACTCTCTGGCGTTTTGCTTGGAACTTTGCTGTTGATCATTGTCCATGCCTCAATTCTACAAAGATCCAAGACCAAAAGCAGCTCGAGTGTCAGTGCAAAAGAACCAGTCATCAAACAGTCACGATGTGATGAGTCATGATGTCATGATGTCATGGTTTCATTTCATGTTTCTCTTTGTGTTGTCGTCCTCCCCGAGACTGGTATAGTGGCTTGGGCTGCTTGGATGCGCTTGGACACACTTGTATGCACCTGTTTCCAGCTTTAAATCTGTTGCATCGTGCCCATGAGGTTTGCAAAACGATGAACTGTAGTGAATGGCCGACCTTTTGCACCTTCCCTTATTAATAACTCCTTTGTTCATCCAAGTGACCAGGTAAGTATGGATGTGCTCATGAAATGCGCCGTGAAGCAGCATCGGTACACATTGGGAAGCCTCATGAGTGTCTTGGACAGCGAAAAGTGAGGCTTTGGACCACAATTCACTTGCAAAGTTTGCAAAGTTCAACAACCCCGAGGTTGTGTGTTTGGACAAGGCATTGGGGTAGCTATGGTTGGGATCTCAGATGTTTCGCCAGGTTCAAGGCGTCATTGTTTGATTTGAGCGAAGGGTCTCACAGATTTCACTGTTAGGATCTCATGCTATTCCTCTATGGGAATGGTTCTTTGATCACCTACTTTATTTTCCTTGGTCACTGTGCTTAGTTGTCCGTGCTTTGCAGTGATGTGTAAACAGTGAGCATCACTGAGCAACATTTGCAATCACATCCCGTGCCAAGGGGACTTTATCCCAACAATTTTCGAATGCCTTTTGCAAGGCACGCATCTTTTTTGTCACAGGAAGTGACAAAAACTTCTAAGCATGTTCGGGCAACCTTCCTCGTTCTGAGCTTGTCGGTTGCAACAATTCTCACAATTACATGGCATGCGCGACGTACATTCGAGTGCCTTTTGATGGTTAAAATACGCGTGTTTTATGATGCCACAGCTACACACAGCAGGGACATACTCAGAGCACGAGCGAGATGAGCTTCGCACCCGATGCTTAGTTGCTTGGATTGGATTTGTTTTGACAAAATGATTCCGAACGACAATGAATCGCAATGAACTTAGCCACGATTTTGCGAGGTTGGTGCCTTGCTATTGGTGATGGGCGCTAGTTTGCCTCGCGATCTTTCGGGGCTTCGGTTTCTCTCACCGTTGCTGGTCAGCATGATGTCATTGATACCAGTAGTTCCCGAGCTCGTAACGGGCGGAAGTTTCACGCATGCGCGCAATTCCAACTGAGGGTCATGGCGGTTGGCATTCTCTACACCGAAGCCATTGTGGTATGGAAATGTGTGTCCTACAACTTGCCCTCAGAGTGGAGCCTCGAGGAGATGGAGGATGATTTCAGCACCTTGACACCTTGACCTTAAAGCTGCAAAGTGTTGAACACTTTTAGATTGGAAGGATCAGTGATGAAAACAAAGGTGAAAGTATCTCAATGTCACAAGTTTGAAGTTGGAATGGAAGGGCAGCACTATTTGATATTGTTTGCATGTTTCCATGGTTTCATGACTCTTCCAATTGGCCGAGGAATGAAAAAGGTTGAACTATGGAACCTGGATTTTTTTGATTTACTTCAAGCCTTCAGCCTTTGTGTTTTCAGCTACGTTTGTCACTTGCATCTCGGCGATTGAACAACTTCAGCATCGTTGGTCGTTGGGTTTGTTCTCGTGCTCACGCATTGCAAGTGTTCACCTGCTTTCACCGGAAAGGAATGTCACACCCGTGGCGAAAGAGCTCGCCAATCCTGAAGATCGTCGGATTGAGAAAATCAGCTTCAGAGCCTTGACTAAGCATGAAAAGCACGAGCCCATTAGGAATTGAGACAGTATTGAGGCACATTCAATCATTTTCACAGAATGGTAGGCCATGGGCGTTTCCACATTTCCCACATTGGGCTCTTTTTGCCAAGGGGTGGTGGTTGTTCAATTCTTTATCTACCTGATTTTGGCTGTCACGCCCTTAGCTGCGTGGTCTGTCACACCCAAGTCCAGATCGGTAGGACTCTTGGAAGTGAGGAAAACGACACATTTTTTGCGCATATTTTTGTGTCTCAGGTTGGAGGCAGGGTGGCTGATCATAGTCTGTGAGCAAACGCAACAGTTCGCACGGATCCATCACGATAATTAGTTGCAAAACTGCTACAATTGCAGGCTATTTGACCTTTGGAGACAAAACTGCTCCAAACCTCCTGACCAACTATGCAGCAGATGACCCATGGATCCTGGCGAGCCGTGTCATGGCTTTGCAGTGGGACGTTGGGACCACAATTTTTGATCCAATATCAACCGATGTACTGAACCGATTTTGAACCGGGTCAAAGAATGCGATGATTCTACGCCCAAAAAGCAGAGAATATCGATTGGTTCCATTCTGATCATCAAGCACAGATGACATCTCACTTTTTTCAAAGCTTTAAACTTTAAAGCATATTTGAACTCCACGTGTACAAGAAGTCGTTGTATATCCTTTCAGTTCCATATTGATTTACACTGTGACGAAGGAATTGGCCTGACATTCACCATCCTTGTGGCTGTAGCGACCAACACAAATCCAACTGTCGCCATCTTAACTGACACCTGTGAGAACAGTCAAAGAGTCCTTGCGAACCGTTTAGTGATTATTCTGTCCAAGGGTTGCTGAGACTCCAGGTTCGAGCATGTTTGTGCCTACTGGAGGTGCAAAAGAAGCAACCAAAACGAGAGAAACGTGTGCGTGTGTTTGTGTGTTTGTGTAACGTACCACAATCCAGTGATTCAACATGATCGAAGTGAGCCATTGGTCACTTCATCTCAAGCAGATACAACGAGGTACAACTGTTTGAGAATTACAGATTCATTTTGAACTCGAATGAATTGTTTGGATCTAACTGGGATGTTTAGATCCTGCTTGTGCCTCACTCTCTCAGGAGTTTTTCCCATCGATCAAGGAGCCCACTGCAGGTGGCGATACTTGAAAGAAAAAGAAGCTCTGCACATCGTTGCGCGAAAAAATGCCTATCGGATTATCACATGCTATGCTGTCAGGTCTCAACACGCAGCCTTTCCTGGAGACTCCACAGACTCCACCGCTCATAAAGCGGAATCTCTCAGAGGAGCGGCGACTTTCCTTGGTGAAGTTGGTTTTTGTCACATGCTTCATGCTTTTTCGTTCAATCTATTAGTCATTATGATAGTCATTATAATAGCATTATTTTCTTCATTGCGTCATACATCTATGGCGTCCGGTCGCATGGTTCCAATGCTTTGCCAACGTTTTTGATAGGAGCCTCAATGTCGACGGTATTTGCGGTATTTTCTGAGTATTTCCTGTTTGACCATGGACACGACGATTGCAATTTGCGTCTCTTGAAGTTGGAAGGTCTTGGATTCTTTTGTAGGATGTCTTAGGCAAGCTCAATTTGTGGATGTTTGCCTTTTTCATCCTTTTTCTGTTTGACCCTCCATATATTTGCAACGTTTCCAGCGGTTACAGCCTAGGTCAGAGATGTTGCAAGCGTGGTTGGCTTTTTGGGAGCTACTATGGGAACATTGATGATGATGGTCATCCCAGGGTGGGATGTTGCAGTGCAAGCAAATTGAGGGTTTGTCAGAGTTAGATGGCTATCGCATGCCGCAGTGGGTATTCTCATTCCTTCACAATTCCGCACAGTTCTACAAATTGAACAGATTGAAACGATCGACTGGCATGTCTGCGGCATATGTTTGGATGATTTGGATGCCGCTTTACGCCTACTTTGTCAAAGGCTGTTAGTGTACAAGATGGACATCTTTTCGGTTACCATGAGTGGCTTGGCTGTTCGAATTGAAATCACTTTTCTCCAAACGACAAGAAACTATACAAATTCAACTTCTTCAGCTTGAACGTCTGCAACTTCATGCGCAATTCAAATCCCTTGGGTACAGGCAGACTCATCATCCTTCTCTTTGTCGTCAGTGCAGCTTTCAATTGTTTCGCCGTGTTTCATTGAGTACTGCAAGAGGACGATGGGCAAATTTGCATCAACTTGTCAAGCTGTGGAACGACTTTTTCACAAGTTGGAATATGTTGGAATTCCAACATGTTTTCACACATGCAAGATCTTTGAAGTCGTTATGAATGGCTCAGTGGCTCAGCTTGCGCAGGATGCAAGAACTTTTGGAAGTGCAACAGTGAGGGGCTGTCAGCATTGATTTTTGGCCAGTCGGCTATGTCTTTGGGCTGCCGTGCGCGGCGAGATAGCCTTGTCTTAAAAGAAATTCCACAAGAAGCAACATCTTTTGACAATTCTTGATACTCTTTTGGTTGAAGTGAAGTCTTTTGTTTCCTATGGGCTCAAGGCCCGAATTGCTTTAGGCTCTCTTGGCAGGTGTAAAAGGAGCGAACAGAAGGCAAACATGCGAAAATCTGCAAGAGAATCATGGCTCTCGTCACGCTCACATTTGACCGGTTGATCGTGGTTGCGTGGCACAATTTCTGGAATCGAAGGACTCTGTGAGCGTGCGCTCGGGGTCCAATCGCTACATGGTGGACATCCGTTCGAGTCTCTAAATGCAAGATTGCCAAAACAGAACAAAACTGAGCATCAAAACTTGGCATCAAAACCACACATCCAGTTAGTTGAAAATCTGCAATCTCTGAGGTGCAGGCACTCAAACAAACATGACACATCCTGGACGTAGGGTCCGACGTGTCAGATCCTCAGTGTTCTAAAATCTGATGTTCTAAAAGTGCAAGGCTAAGTGTCTTGAAGACGATTGTTTTGTTCAAAGATTCAAAGACTTTGTGTTTCAAGTTGAGGCCTTTAAGTATTTCTCTAAGCAGCGTCATGAGCATTGACCCAATTTGCCGCTTTCCATGCTGAGGTCAGACGCCTTGCCACAGGCGTCCCTGCCAGATGTTTTAACCCATTGCAAGGATGCACGTCCTTGTACTGAGAGTCAACATGCCTTCTGTACTATTTAGTGGTTGCAACATCCCAATTCAAATCTGTCAACAACTATGTTTTGACTCCTGAATTTTGAATGATCTAGCGTTTAGGTGTGTTTGCTGTTTAGTCTACACATTTTGCACTGTAGCATCATTTTACCTACATTCGGCCCCTAAAAAAGGCGTTTTTCGTTCTAACCCCAGGTTCTACCGGTCCTCCAAGTCGAAATGGAGCTTTTCTGGCGTGAGGGGCTCAGCTATCACCATCTAAAGGATTATATGGGATCTCAACACATTAAAAAAAGACAATATGCATTTTCATATATTTTCATATTTGTCCATATTGTTTCCTAATATCTTCTCAATTTTTGAATGTCTTTAAAAGTCATGCGCGAAATTTGAAGTTTTACGAAACTGGCATGTTTTTTAAATCCTAGAATGGTCAGTAAATGAAATGACATGGTCATCAACAGTCTCAGAGCAAGAAATTCATCAACGAATCCAATCTCAAAAAGCTTTCGAATGAATGTGAGGTTGGAACGAAACTTCAGTGCAGTGGATAGAGGTCCTGTGAATGACTTCGAGCAGAAGGTGTGAGGAGCTCATTTTTAGGTGGCGGCCTGTAGGTTGCACAGGAGGTTGCACGGTAGTTTTGATATATACGTAAAACAAGAAAAGAGAGCCAGTTTGGAGATGAATCCAATAGCTTCTTGATCTTCCCTTCTGCCTATCACCACATAACACATCTACAATCAATGTGCCTTCCCAGGCTTGAACGAAAGCTCGGAGAAGAGCATTTTCGTCAAGATGAGGTGTGAACATGTTGCAACATGCTTTCTCACATGTGTCAACCGTGAACTGTTGTTAGACTCCACGGGACACTTGGCACAGCATACTTGATGCAAGGGCATGATGCATGAAGTGCTGTTTTAAAATTTGTTTCAGGACCTGCCATCCGATGATCCAATCACAGCAGAGCTAGTTCGGAACTGAGACAGCTGATTGCATGTGATTCATGCGGGTTAGTGCTTTCTTGGTTGCAAAAGATTAGCTGCGCTTGCAAAATGCACTCTGTAGCAAGTTTTGCCAATCCTGATCCAAAATGCTAAACCGAAAAGGTTTCGAACATTTAGGTACCACATGCCTCCACAACGTGCCAGGCTAATGGTGTGCCTGCTCCACGGCTACACGTGGATTTTTTCAGAGTTTGAAGCTCAGCCTGAAAGCTTCGTTTGATTTTCTTAGATCCGATAAGTCGATCCGAGAAGTCATCCGGGAAATCGGAGTTTTCTCATCTTCACGAGGTTTCCATGATTGAATTTCAATCCCATTCAATCCCAGGTCCCAGCTGGTGAGGCAGAGGTCCCATGGGTTGGAGGTATATGATATATATGTTTTTGGATGTTTTCGGCTTCTGATTTGTTTGATGATTGATTCGACCTTTGCCAGGAACCTTTGCCTTTGCAGTGGCTTAGCTTGAAATTCATTGAAATTCTAATGTTATATGTCTATGTTCCTATATGTTCATCATTTCGAACTCCAAAACGCTTTCCTTGGCATGCTTCTCTTGGGTTGGAAATTCATCTTAGGTGCACGGTGTTGCAAGCACTGTTGTGGCCAGAGTCGGCTGGTGCCACAGCGTCCACATCGCGATCTGTCGATCAACGTGAGAGACTCATCGCAAGGGCGTCACCGGCAATCGTTCCAATTTCTGATTGGTGCTTCGCACCGACAGAATTTTCAATTGTAGCCAAACAACGGACTGACGATTTGTGAGCTAATGAGCACAAGGTTTACGCTACGTTCTCCGTGAGTCTACACAAAAAGCCTTGCATCAGGCTGGAGATTCGAAGTTTTGTTGAATGAATTCATTGATTTTGATTGATTTTAAAAAAGATGTTCATTCATCCAAAATTTTTCGTTTGAACATACTGTGAACATCAGGAACGAGCTCCTTCGACTCTACGGCGCGATCACACTGGGGTAGCAATCTTAGAAAAACAACGCAGGGTGCGAAGCTGTCATGTCAAAAACCGTAAAACGGTGTTTTTTTCTGGATGTCCGCTATTCATCGACTCGACTTAGATGTCAGAAATCCATCATAATTTGTCATGTTTGAATTGGAAATTTTGCTGAGAATGAGGTTCAGGCAGCTGGTCGTGCAGGTGCTGAGGGTGAATCTGCAGCAGACCCAATCGCAGATTGATCGAAAGAAAATCACACTCAAAAGGAAAGCAGAGAAAGAAGTGAATTTGCTGTTTTTTTGATGTTTTTTGTATGACTTTATGCCCATCAGCGTGTGGAAACTGAGTGTTGATACCCTCGGTGATGAACAACAAGACTCGTGGTCAGCGAGGACGAATTCCAAGTCAAAAGATGGCCACGAGTTGGTTTTGACTCAGGCCACGCTGTTGGCTTTGCTGCGACGCTTGCGGCGCTTGACCAGTGGCTGCAACATCAGCATCTCGGTGGTAGACGGCTTGAGTTTTCGAGAAAGATTCAGGCTCAAGATTCAGATCCACAAATTCCGTTGTGGAATCTCTGTGTTTACCATTGACTCATGGTACAAAGGCTGGGAGAACGATCAGCTGAATCGAAAACTTGCACATCAATTGGCTCAGCCGCTCCTTACTGTTTGCATCTCAGGAAAAGAATGTTCTTTTTGCCTGCAAAAAGAAACTGAAGAACGATACCAATTGTTTTGTAATTTTGCAATTCTATATTCGAAAAATATGTTTCAAAGGTTTCAATGTTTCAATTCTTTTGCACCTTTGTGCCTTGAAGCTCTTAGCTTTAGGCTGGCGGTGTGGTGCCTTCCTGGGTCAAGGCTGTCAAAGATCGATTTGACAATTATGACACTGCACTTGAACACCTCTACGGAAGAGTATATAGATGTCCCCTATATAGAAACTTTTTTCTTTCTGCAATGCTGTGAAGTCTCTCACGTGGCATAGGATCCATGCATCGGCAAACCTCAGTGGGAGTCTGTACTCTCAACCACCGTGGTAGTCAGGTTGGATACGAGTCTCTTCTGACTCGACATCCGGACAAAAAGATTCAAAGATGTCTGGACAGCCACTGTTTGGCAGGGTTTCAATGCCTAAACTGTTGGCCAAAAATCCATAGACACCCGCAGCAATTGCCTTGTTTAGCCCTTCCGGATAAACTTTGGCCCTTGCTGTGCAAAAAACGCCTCCTTCTTGTCCACACAAGGAGCGATGTGCCCCTTTGCCATGGTTGCATCTACCTGCTGCACCTCTTTCACGAATGTAAGCCCGTGTCTGGCCCATACGAATCAGTAAAAGAGTTGTTGGTTTGGTTGCAACTCCTCCCACACAGCACTGATCAAAAGACAGAAAACTTGCACAAGCCAGCTTCTTGAACCAGCTCATGGGGGGAAGTTGCCAAATGCTCGGAGGATCCCGTGCACGTAGCCACGTAGGGTATTGAGGATGTTCCGAGAACCCACACCCTCCAGCAGCTGCAACCACTCGTAGAAAGAGGGTGAGGAAGTAGAGAAGGGAGCTGCCCACCGAGACTTGTCGAGCTTGACGTTTTCCCAAATGGGGCAGCCCATAGGGGTGTGACGCCGACCTCAAAGGTGGTGGTCCATTGTCCATGTAACGAGCAGCCGAAAAAGTCTCACAAGGACTTCCTCCTCCCCCTCCAAACACTTGACGGCTAGCCACACGTGCCAACCACCATTTCTGGTTTTCTGCATTGGTCAAGTCTCCTTTTTCACCTTGAAGGCAAAGATCAACTGAAAGGCAGAAAACTTGTGTGGTTCCCCACATGAAATCCCTTTCAATGCAATGGCATAAATCTCCATGTCGCCTGTAGCCAGAATAGAAATGGACAAAGCAAACACACCGCAAGTACAGTTGACAATCCCAAACTGAAATACCTTTGCAGCTGAATTTGCCCCCATCACCATGCTCATCGCCTCCATAGGATTCCAAAATGAAGGAAGGGTAGTCATTGTCATGCGGCACCTCTCCTTCATCAATGCGGATGCCATCTAACTGCCTGAATGCTTCCACTCCTTCACCAAATCTGGTTTGCCACTTAGCCCGTAGCTGAATAGCTTCCATAGAGCCAACCGGTGGAAGTGCAGGCATAGGAATGTTAACCGCCGGCACTAGAGCTTTGTGTCTGTTCCACCCACTTTGCTTGGCCACGTTAGCCTGTTCAAGATCTTCGGCTTCCATCTCTTCCAGTTTGTCTTTGCTCAAAGCTGGAAAAGTAGACTGCAGGCGATCCAAACACCGACTGCTGTAGGCCAAATGATGAATCAGTCGTGGCCGATTGTGATAGAGTCGCTTGCATGCCCAACACTCATTGCCAAAAGCAAAACATTTGGCCAACGGTACATAACCATGGGCTTGATGTGCATGCATAGCCAATGCACGTCGAGATGAAAAGGCTTTCTGACATATGTTGCATTGAATGTTGCTTTGACGTTGCACCTGAACCCCAACCTTGACACCATCAAGTTGAAATCCATGTGCCATACGCCGTTCCCACAACTTCCCATTTGCAGCATTGTTGCGAAACCTCTTGCAGGCTCCAACTGCTTTTCTCACAATGGATGGCCAATCAGGCGTAGAGTCAATGTATTGCAACCACTTCCAAATATCCAATGTGTCTGGCATGTCATTCCTCCAGCCATGAAAATCCAGAAGCCATTGCAAGTCGTGCTTCACTTTTGTAGTCCATCCATCTTCGTGCTCAACCCCTGCAATCATGAACCACAAGCTCCTAGGCGCATGTTTGAGTGCTCTTGCCAAGTAGAGCAACCTGTTGCGAGTCACTGTGTCCTTTGGCGAAAGCATCTGCAACAACCCACATATAGTAGTAGTGTCCAGGCTTTCCAAACATGCAGGACCAACCAGTTGCTTTGCTTATGAGAATGTTTTAGCAACAGCCTGTGGGATGCCAAAATGAATTAATTGTCATTTTCCTGTTCATTTGTATTTGCATTTTTTTACATTTCCATTTGCATTTTTTTTCATTGTGATTTTTTGTGTTCATTTTTTTTCATTTTGGTTTTAATTTTTTTTCATTTTATTTTCATTTTTTTTTCATTGTCATTTTTTGGGTTCATTTTTTTTCATTTTGGTTTTCATTTTGGTTTTCATTTTTTTCATTTTTTTCATTTTTTTCATTTGTTTTTCATTTGTTTTTCATTTTTTTCATGTGTTTTTTGACTCCATATGTTTTGTCCTGTTTAATGTTGCTTTCATGTTTCTCATGTTGTTTCATTGATGTTTTTCATGTTTCATGTTCTTTTTGAAGGTTTTTGCATGTTTTTTTCATGTTTTTTATTTTAAGTGTGCATTGTTTTTCATTTCGTTTTCATGGTTTTCCATTGTTTTGTTCATTGTTTCTTTCACTGTTGTTCCTTGGTTGTTCATTTCTTCTTCATGTTTTCCTTGTCATTGTCTTTGCAGTTGCGTGCTGCCACAAAGCGAAGCCAACAGGGAAAAGGTTCAATCAATCAAGTTAATCAAGGTTGTCACAAACGATTCTATCGGCAAAGTCAAATTCTTTCTTTGGCCTATAAGTTCTTTTGCCTTTTGAAACTTCTGCACCCGGCTTGCCTGGCTCTACTTGTATATGTTCTTTATTTGTTCTTTTTTATTAATGTGTTCTTCATGTTTTCATTGTTTATGTTTTGTGTAATGCTTCTTTGTTTTTCTGAATGATTACTGATTTCTTTTTGTTCCTTTGGTTACGGTTCATCATTATTATTCAGGTTTATTTTCATGTGTGTCATTCATGTCTTTATTTCTTCAGTTTTTTCAGTGTTGTTATGTTCATATTTTTCAATAATGAAATTATTGTGTTTCTTTGATTCATAAAGCTGAATGTGAATGATGTTCTGTCGGGATGGTTTCCACTCTTGATCTATTTTCATGAGACTCAGATTCTCTACATATTCTTTGAGACGTGACTTATTCATTTGTTTTCATCCTTTTCTTGCCCTGAATTTGGACACTGTGCTTTGGGGAAACTCTCATTTGGGAAGTGTTTGGAAAGTTTGGGCTCGATTTGTGAGTGAAGAAACGTTGGTCCCGTGAACCATATCGGATATCGTGCCAGTTCTATCTATAGAAATAGACCCAGAAAGAGAATCTAGAATGTAGAATTGTTGGTGCGTATTGTCACCATAATCAGCATTACACATTTAATCATCTCTTACTCTTACATCTAAATTTGCACTACATCAGAGTCAAGTCCCAAGTCCAATCACCCAACCAGTTTCTGCAATGTCGCTGGAACTGGAAATGCTATATCAGGGGGAGGTAGAGAAGTTTCAGGAACATGCACAGGATGTGGAAGATGCAGACCGTTGCAGGACGCAAAGTACTTCTCCTACTTCTAGTGATGACTGTGGTGGTCCTGACCCGGTTTTTTTCCCCAGAACAAGTGATGATGAGGAGGGCCATGGCTTAGTTACTACTTGGTGGGTACCCCTTTTGAAACAGTGCGCCAATGCCACTACTCAGCAGGGTTTTCCCAGTCACCCCACCAAGAAGCTTTCCATTGGTAGTGCATGCACTGGATGCAGTGCAGAGTCAGCAGTTTTCCAGGAGGGGTTTTGGGTGTTGGGGTTTTGAGATGTTGGCCGTTTTTTTTGCTAAACAGTGACTCGACGGTGACGTCAACTATGGGTTGTTGTAGTATGGTTCGGTCCACCACCACCCAGTAACAGTCAGACATGAAGGTTTATAGGGATTCTCTATTATCAATTTAAAGATGGAATAGTCCTGTTGGTCACTGTTACTGCGTGGGGGTAGTTCCAAAAAATCAATATGTTTGATTTATATATATATATGGGTCTGGTGTATCATTTTCAATTCTTTGTTATTGTTCCATGAGTCTACTAAGACCATGATTAGGCAATATCATGATTCAATAGTGGTAGAATTGACAACTGCCCTTATCGGTTGACTGACTTTAGCAACTTTAGCAATACTAATACTATATTACAATGATTTTTTTGGGGGAGGGAAGATTGTAATATACTTCGAGCAGTGTTCCAAACCAAGTATGCAGGCTATGTTTGGGGTTTGCGTCAGGGATACAATGGAATGTTGAGTTTGCATTCACATTACCAATAATTTGAAGTGCAATCAACATTTGTCACTTGTCATGATCATTTGTCCTATACATAGAACATAGAATGAAAAAACACATTACAAGTAACAAGTATTTGAGAAGGGTCAGGGCTTTTGACTTCTCAGTCATTTTCTACCTACCCTGTCTAGGCACTCAACATAGATTTCCAAGTGGTGACTGCCAGTGACGTCAACTGCAATTTCCGTCAGCTTGTCCAAATGAACTACCCGGGTCGTTTTCTTCATTTCTTCAGTTCCATTGAAGAGCAAGTGAGAGGAAACACTTGTGAGCTTTGCAAAAGTCACTCTGGTGGGGGTGGATTGTCGTGCAAGCTGTATTCTGGGGAGAACAGTGAGATGGATGTGATGTTCTTGGGAAGCCCATGCAATCCATTTAGCATCCAAAGGGCGAAACGTTTTCAACATGGCGATGTCAAAACACATTCCCTGTTCAGTGTGACTGATTCATCTGTTTTGCAGCTTATGCAAAAACATGAGCCACGAAAAGTTGTATTTGAACAAGTATGGGGCTTTTGTCTTCCTTTTGACACTCAAACTTCTCAAACTCCAAAAGACAGGTGCGGGTGTTGCCAAACAAACAAATGTTTCAATGTTGGCATGAAGATGCATTAAGTGGCAAATCAAATCAAGTATACTCTATACTGTACCCTGTATACTATAAACTGTACTTACTATACCAGACTACCATCTTGTGTTGGTTTCTCTTCCGATGAATTTTATTATTATAGATAGATGATAGATACTTAATAAACACAGCAAGGACAAATACTATACTTCTACCTGTTTGCCCTTCCCTGCAGATTCCTAGCCCTTCTGCAAGAAATCAAGTTCAAGCACGGTGGCTACTGGCTTGTAACACACGACTTGAACAGCTCGCTGTTCATCAACATGTTGCGCAGGAGGTGCACTTCGGGGAAGGTCTGGTTGATCAGGAAGTTGGACAAGGAAAAGAAAAGACGGAAAGATGTAAACATAGACTCGACATAGACAGGGGTCGTGATAACATGTATGTATGTATTATGTATGTATGTATAGTATAAAGTATAATATAGTGTATATATATATATATATCAAATAAATATGTATGTATGTGAGTGCATCTAGGAGTGATAAGTCTGCTATTATCTGGTACCTCCTTATTACTGCATCATTTGTTGCAGTTTTTTGGGCCCAAGGAGTTTTGACCATTTTGAGTGGAGCTGTTATCAATTCCTGGTAATGGCTAGTGCTATTGAGGCAGCAATGTCTTCTAGTGCTTCTAGTGATGGCAGCATTAGTGACCATATTCAGACTGCATGGACAGATTCAGCATGGGGAGCAATTGAGTCCAGTTCAGTCAGTATGGAGTCTACTACTGATGATTCCAGCTCTGATTCTTCTGATTCAGATGACTGCTCAAATCGTGATTCGTCGACTTCAACTCCTGGAGTGAAAGGAAACCCGTATCGACCACTGCAGCACGGGAAGCCCGTATCGACCACTAGGAAACTCAGAATTCTGCACAAGTTGCATGAATCGTCGAATTCCGTGCCTATTACCACAATGTTCACCGATGCCCCTGATCGTACTATGGAGCATACAGACGGGAAAGTTTTTTCAAGCGGAGTTCCTAGACAGACTTTGATTTCATGAGTCATTAGTGATTAGTTTTTTTGAGATGGAAGTTGTTCTTGGTCTTTGTCATGAAGGTTTCTTTTAATTACTTTGGTTTTGTTTTGTGTAGAGTCTAGAGTCTAGAGTCTAGAGCTTTAATTCAAAGTCCAGATTCTTGATTTATTCATTGTATGGAAGTGGTTTGGCTTAGTTTAGTTACTTAGTTTGATTGACTTTTTGTTATGTTGGTTTTCATTTGCCACTAGGTTCGCCTTGAACGACTTCGCTTGCGTGAACGCACCCCTCGTTTGACATTCGTTCCTATCCACAGATTCACAAAACCAAGATTCGGCATCCTCAAACGAAGGGGTACTCATGGTGAATATCTTTGTGGTGGTCGCTCAAAAAAGTCCTATCACATGGATGTGCACAGTCGTCAGCACAAGGTCAAAATTCAAGATTTCCCCGAAGTGATTTTCAAAATTGAGCACAGGTCCTGTCCCGAATTGCGGGAACTGGACACCATTAACTACCGGAACCATTGTACGGTGTCTGGGAATGCTGATTAGCCGCATATTTGCCAGCAAGCAAAGGCTTTTGGCATCGGCAAACAGCACCATTGCCACAAACTAGGTCCGCACCAGCCTGGCCTGAATGTGAATGTGATATTGTATCAGATGATCAATTATAGCCTTTTTGTGTTTGGTTTCAGAATAGTGAGACTCGACTAGTGACTAGTCACTAGTCACAGACAATAAGCACTAAGACTGCAGACTAAGACTGACGAATACTAAGAGGTCCTTTTAATACTGCCTGAAATATTCAAAAGCAAGACAAGTCATAAGTAACAAGTACAGTATATAACAAGTCACAAGTCTATGATATAATATAAGTTATAAGTTCACTTGCTGAAGATACATGATACACTATCATGATGAACCTGATCNCATATCATATTCATATTCCATGTAGACTGACTCAGTGATGATGCAAGTGTGCTGCTCAGATGTGTTGATATTCCGTGTACAGTGTAGACAGTGTAGTACAGACTCACTCATGTACTGATGTGCATATCCTGGTGTTTTTTTGCATACACGGCAAAGATCAATCAAACATCAGCTTCTCACTTCTCCTAGTCCTATTCACATCGTCACATCTTCTTTGGATCTTTCCTTGCTGTCTTCAGCAGATTGAGTCTCACAGTGCAAATCAATCAATCCAATAGTATTCAATATGAACTGAATAGTTAAGTTCTACTCAACTCAGACTTAAAAGTATTGGTTTAGACAGTAGCCAATCAGAGATCAGGAAGCATTGAATTGTTTAGTCTGTTTAGTTTTAGTTTGTTGTTGAATTGTAGATTGTAGATATTGTAAATTTGTATTGTATATCATAGTTAGTTTTCACTTGACTAACTAAACTTATGACTGTATGACTGAGTAAGTATCAACATCATGATCCCGTATTGGAGATGTCAAATCCCCATCCAAGACGGCGTGGGCGCCCTCCGGGCAGCAATGTTTGGAGGGACTATGTGGCAAGTCTGCAAGAAGGGTCAGTGTCAGATGTAGCATCCGAACCAGTGGAAGGTCCTCGTCGAGGAAGTATTGAGTATGCAAGGGCAGCCAAAGCAGAAAAACAAGCCTTGAAACAGCCTGCAGTGGCTGTTTTTGGGCTGAAACCTACACTCTCACAGGCACTGCGTCCGCTGGGAGACCTTGCCTCCATCAATTCAGTGGGCACTTCCTTACAGCATGATGTTGTGAAAGCTATGGCTACTGGGGTGACTAACCATCCTCCTGAATCTAGGAAATCTGATGAAGTGATGGATTGTCAATTTGATGGGACACTACACACAATGAGTTTCCGGGCTTTGGCCAAAATGACAAAACAAAAGAGTCTTACAAATGTTGGGAAGAGAACAACAGCAATCGCACAATGTGTTTTGGAAGCTGCCTATTTTGTGTGGAACATTTTCATTGTGATGCTCTTAAAAATGTGCAAATTGAAGTCTAGCAGTGCAGATTCTAGCAGCGCAGAACAACAAAAAACCGTACCATTAGTTTGTTGCATCCGTCTTCGCTATGATGAAACACCTACAAAAGTCAGGGTCGACGATCCCGAAGTAGACCCTGACAATTTTCAGAACACTTCTGCAGATCTTAAAAGCTCCACAGCATCAGTTCATGCAAAGGTTCTGCAAACAGAGTGTAGTGTGGGCATACTTTTAAGAACCATCGCAAATGGTTCAGTTCCCAAGTATGTGTTTGTGCATGGACGCTTGCCAACACCACTATTTGCACTTAAGTCAACCACGGCCAGAAACACAGCCACGGCATTGATGAGGATACTGGATCGTTTGCCAGAGATCAAGCAGTTGGGCAGTCAAAGCAAGTTTTTCTTCCGACATTCTTGCAGCGATCAGGCACAAGCCAACATGGCGGCTGAGAGACTGTTAACCAGTGAATATGCATCCGGTGCCGTCCCACTTCATTTTTTGTGCGATGTCCACCGTCTATACCGGACAATTCGGACATCAATGCAAGGGGTAGATTTTGATGTCAGTGGCATCTTGTCCTTTGCTCTTGCCCTGGGAGAGCCTGGTAGTGCTGCTGCCCTACGCAAATCTCTGACTTCCATATTTGCTGACAAACTTGCAGCTCGGTGTAGGATTTTGTTGAAGTCATTTGTATCTTTGTTTCCCTTAGGACTTAGGACTTAGGCCCTTAGGCTCTCAATAGTATTATGGGATGGTCTTATGAGTCTTATGAGTCTTATAATTCTTGTCATTTTCATTTAGATTCCAGACCCTGCCTTTATCTGAAAATGACAGTTTTTGTCTTCAACTAACTAAGGTTGTTGAGTATGGAGCACCACCCGATGATCCCAGGGACCGGCAATACAGAGAAGGCCTTTGGGACCTTTTTTTACCAATCCATAACGTTGATGTAGCACGAAAAAAGCAGAACATGCGGCGTCGATTCATTTTGGGATATTATCTCAATGGGTCATTGATGTCAGCAGACATAGTCCACCACTGCATGTATTCATGCTGCGCCAGCTACGAAATCACCATCAAAAGACTCAGCAAACACGTGGCATGGGCGCTAGTCCCAGGGAAACCTCCAATCTTTGCTCGATCCCGATGGAATCGTTGGGACGTAGCCATTGACTATGTAGGCCTCCTAGCAGGTACACATGGCCTATTGAAGCCTCTGTTGCTGAAACATCTTAAGTCCAAGGGCGATGCTACTTCTCAAACCCAGATGCAAACAGGTGAGCCAGCTCAGCCAATTCAGACAGAGTTGCACAACCCTGAATCAGATTTGGAGGAACTGTTTCAGGAAGCTTCTGGCAGGAATAGGAGTGCAGAACCAAAGGCTAATAAGGTTGACGAAACACTGCAACATTCTTCATTGCCACAAGAGACGCATGTGGAAGAAAAGAATGACCAAAAGCCTGCTGATACAGGAGCCGAAACCAAAACATTTGATTGGGCTGCTTTCAACCAACAGAAAAGGCAAGAAGCTAAGGAATGGGTAAAGACCAATCCTTTTGATAGACTTTGCTGTATGAAAGAAGTAGCTGCAGTGCTCATGAACCTCATGTATTCTTTTTTGCGCTACAGTGGCCACAGTTGGGAGAAGAAACAGCAATACCTTTCATCAAAAGGTTTTGAGAGAACATATGTTGTTCTTGAAGCTGCAAAAGGAATTGAAGTTGAGAAGTGCATGCGCACTTTGTTCCAAATCCTCTGCCAAAAGCCTCCGTGTGTGAGCATTCAGAGCTACGATTCATTGCTGAAAGCACTCAGATTCCGGATGATTGCATGTGGTCTTGCTGCTTTGCACGCCCTGCTACGCTCTCCACGATCGAAGTTTCCATTCAAGTTATTCACAGCACTTCAATCTACAGAACATGCCCAAGAAGTTCTTGATGCCCCACAGTGTTCTCATGACTATTTGGCACACGCAATCCTGGCAGAATATGAGATCTGTCAGCACCCAGTAAGGTTGGTGTGTTAGTTTGGATTTGATTGGACTAGATTGGATTGATGACGCATTACTGATCATTACTGACTGAATTAATTGAATTAATCATTAGTCAGTTCTCAAGTACTTGAAGCTTGAAGTACTGATCGGTTCGGTTCGATGTATACACAAGTAGATATCATAGTGACTGTAGTGATAAACAAATAACAATAGATATGATATGATTGATAGAAAGATATATGTATTCAGATAGATGGATGGATGGATGGATAGTTGGATAGATAAGTTAATAATGGAAAGATGGAAAGATGGAAAGATAGATAGATAGATAGATAGATAAGTTAGATTATATTGATACATAGAACTAGGACTGACTATGACTAAGACTTTACTGTACAAGCACACTTATCCCCATCACTGTCAATCACTTGCGGCACCTGCGGCTAAGGATTCTCTGGAAAAGCTACAGTCCAGTGAATGCAGGGCGGCTTTGGAAGCCATCGCATCAATGATCGCTGTAGATATCGCAGAAATCGAAGCTAGGCATAGCAGCAATCGGGAATTAACTTTGATGCGAGCAAGAGGATGGTATTGTTCCCTACCTGTCCTATCCTCCAAGTTTGTGATGCAAACAGTCAGCAAGTTGTATGGCAACCATGATGATGGGACGATGGATGTTCAAATGAGTGATGATAAACCAGATGAGACTAGAAAGAAGTCATCTAAAGGTGGCGGAGGGGCATGGCGTGCATTCTTGCATTCTCAATCAGCAGGAAGAAGGTTCACTAGAGAGACCCTAGAAGAACTTTCCAACACGTATCGGTCTTTATCAGCTGAGCAAAGGGCATTTTATGCTGAAGCTGGTGAGAAAGCAGCATTGGCACATCGTCAGGGCTTTGCATCATTTGTGAAAAAAGACAAGCGGGTATCCCCTATAGCAATGGTTCCTCAACCTCTTCAGATTGGGGAAGAAACTCCTGGTGGTGCAATTGTTGCAGCTGACTTGAATGTGGACCCTCAAGACATACTCACATACACTGGTCCAGACTTTTTCCTACAACGTTTTGAAGGACTGACTCAGCAAATCAGAGATTATGCAAAGACAAATAAGGATCCTTGCTATCTAAACAAAGCAGAGTTGCAAGAACTTTCCAAGTACAGACAGCAGGCAGCTGAGGATGATTCATTGCAAGATTGGTCAAACGCAGGGCATTCGTTTTTGTCCAACGGATTTGGCAAAGTGGGGACAGTTCTTTCCAACTTGGTTTCACTACAGTGGGTACCAGACATCATCTCACTGGTCAAGGACAGGGTTTTTGTTTCTTCCCAAAAAAAACAATAGCAATTACAGCATACCTTGGCAATATGATTAAGACTGGAATCACAGCACATGTTGCTTGAATGTTTCCCAAAACTCTGTTTCAAGGCGTTGTTTCCCTAGGGCGGATATGACTATGAGGGATATAGAATCTAGAATCTAGAACAAATCACATAAAATTTTGAAACTGTTTGACTTCCACATTTGATTGTTTTAACTGTCATTTGATTGTTTTAACTGTCCAGGATAGTATGGGTGCATACAACAGTGGGATTCGGAAACAGCTTGGGCTCGACTCAAAGTTATATACAAAAATGGTGGAACACTCGGAATTGATCATTGACAATCACAATGATACGGCAATTGACAAGTTCCAAGTGGCCTTCAATCCAAAACAGTGTTATTGGCTTGGGGTTTGTGTGTGCAAACAACCGGACATACTGCATTTCTTCCAAAACTTATCCCGCATTTTTCGGAAATTGTTCTGGAAGAGAAAGAAAGTTGCATCAGAGCAGCGGAAACTTTTGGATAGATCTTCAATTTTCCTGGAGTTCCGTCTCGATCAGAAGGATCTGGTAGAGTTGACAGATGATGTGCGCAAGCAGAGCGATGGTTCTGATGAATTAGATTTAGATGATCTCTTCGCAGAGTGTGTTCGCACAGTACGTGGCGGGCCATCTGGGCCAAAATCAGAGTCACAGTATTTCTACCACATTGGCTATATCAATCTGAGTACATTTCATTTTGCGGCATGTGAGATGGCAGAACATGCTGACCATAGGGGCCAGAACATCAAAGCACTTTCAATGCACACAGGGGGGGCAAATTCAGTCTATAGTGACATGCAAGCAGTGCAAAGGCTAGACTTGGCGTTCCCATGGAAAATGGTTCTACATACATTTTCTTTCATAGATGGCGATTGGAATTTCAATTCTGACAACTTGTTTGCAGTTACACCTGTTGCTGAGACAGAATTCCTGGTTTGGCAAGGATCTGTGGCAGAATCAGCAAGGCGTGCAGTACTTAGGAGAAGACTGGAAAAAGAAGCAGCAAAAAAGAAGAAAAGACAGAACACAACTCAGACTCAACAACAGTTTGTGAAGAAAAGGAAAGTGACAAAAAAAGAGCCAACCACAGACGATATTTTAGCAGGTAATGTTGACTTTGGCATTGGATTTGATGACATATTCAATGATGACAATGACAATGATGTTGGTGCTCCAAGTGCTGCTACTATTCCACATACTGATGATGGCACGGACCCCAACCCTCAAGCTGGTGATGATTGTGATCCATACCTACATGATCCTTTTGCTGACACAATCGATGATTTGGAAGCAACAATGGATGATGTAGCGGATGACATAGTCCCACATGATGATAATGATACAGTTCAACTTGGTGGTGAAGAACTAAGTGATTTGGATTCTCCTGAGTCCGGCAATGAAAAAGAAGAGTCAACAGTTGTCCAGAACGAGCAAGGGCAACCAACTGAGACTGAAGATCCAGAAATCAAATTTCTTTTTGCTGATGAGACTGAAAAAACAGAACCAGAACCTGCAAGTGGTTCGTGTGATGACCCGACTGCTACAGCACATGCCCCAAGGGGGCCTACTACAAGGAGTACTCTGAACCGTGACATTTTCGATGTGCCTGGCCTAGGTGAGCTGCGGTACTACATATTAACAGATACAATGACTGCTGTGTGTAGCTGCCATCCTGGTGGGGAATGCAGACGATCAGCAACGACAGCCCCACAACGAAGGGGTAGTGGCCGTCCTATTGGACACCTGATCGCATGGCTTGAGCAGGGCCACGAGTACGACTCTCGAAACAGGCATGTGCATGAGTGCCGTCCATCACTAAGTGATCGGCAGGCAGCTAGGAGATTCTTTCAAGGTTTGCCAGGGCCCGATGAATTTTCTGCATTTGAGAAGGAAAAATCTTCTCGCACTGATCCAGACGAACCTGTTAAAGTTTAAGCTTAAAATTTAACAGGATAGGAGAGGCGTATGCTTGTGCCATAGGCATAGTCATTGCCAGCCATTCCATTTACTTCCATCTTGAATCAAGGGACAGCAAACCATCAGCAAGTACAGATTGACTCAGTTGCAGTTTATATGTAAATTACATTGTACATCAGTGTCATGTCATTGTCATTTATAATCATTTATATGATATGTCATATCTGTCATATCTAATCCACTCTATCTCAAAATCTGCATTTGTGTTGGGTTCTTGATTTTTTGACCTAAAAACGTTGAAGGAGCAGAGTGAATGGAAGGAACCATAATCAATGACCCAAAACAGGACAAAAAGTCCGAGTCAGAGTCCATATTTTTTTCTGCGTTCAGTGATCCTCACAATTCGAACTTTGCAGTACATCAATTCTCAATGAACTGATGATGTTTGAAAAAGATCTGGGATGGTGAGAATTGGGAGGGANCTCACTAATTACGAACTTTAGCAGTACATCAATTCTCAATGAACTGATGATGTTTGTAAAAGAGTCTGGGATAGGTGAGAAGTTAGGGAGGGAAGAGCTTGGTGATGTGATGTCATGACATGTCACATGTAGCAGGTGTAGCATTGTAGCAGCAGCATTGAAGAAGCAATACGTTACATTACATTTACATTGAAGTAATAGTAATAGATACTGTACATCTATAGTATAGCATGCTTCGTATATGTACATATAAGTTCTATTTGAACCAAGATTTGTATGGGTTGATGATCCTCAGACTGTCTGTTTTCAAGTCATTTGATGATCCTCATCATCGAATATTGATCATATAAACTTAAATGATGAATATATAGTATATAAGTATATGTTATATATATTTAATTATATACAGCGTCCATTGCCATACGAAGTACATATGTATATAAGTGACGTGCATAAATGCAGCTGCGTAGAACATACATACAGTCAGTACATATGTAGCCCCCAAACAATTGTAATTGTAGCGAATTGTAGTGTACATTATTAGGGCCACTTGACAGACTTGACTTACCTACAGTTTACAATTCAAAACTTCAAAACAATCACCTGGTTAGACCGACCTGGTTGTTCAGTAGTTTGTTGTGTCCTCCCCAAAATGGTCCTCACTCTTTGGGAATTCGCCCAACCGACCATCCATCATCCACCCAAAAGACCTATATACTGCACCTGATACTGGCCAAGAGACCGAAAGGAACAAAGAACTATTCTTCTAAGATTCTAGAAGAAGGAAACATTTGATAGAATAGATCATTAACATGATAAGCGTAGCCTCGTAGCCCAAACCGAACCACTGTGCTGCAACTGCCACTGCAAAAATTCTGGAGGTGCTTCATTGTCCTCTTCAGGAAGGATGTCTACACAAGGGAAGCCGTCAAAAACTACAAGGATGTGTTTGAGGCTGTAAAAAAAAACTCTGGGTGTGTGAATTCCTGTAGACTTTATATTTTAAAGGATATATCATATATCTTTTATATTTTATGTATTTGAAATCATCTTACATATATATATATATACATTGTATATACAGTATAT
Source organism: Breviolum minutum Mf 1.05b.01 (assembly GCA_000507305.1). Lineage (NCBI taxonomy): Eukaryota > Dinophyceae > Suessiales > Symbiodiniaceae > Breviolum > Breviolum minutum. The sequence goes on from DF240383.1 coordinate 54,322, forward strand.
ATAATATATATTTACACTTTATATATATATAAATCATATATACACTGTATTTTTCCAAAATTTATATATCATGTCATACATACATACATGTATATTCTGTTCCTAGGTCCTAAATTGATCTCGGGTTGTTTCAGTTTTGTTTTGAATCATCAAAAAAGTCGAACCTTGCCTTACTGCATCTCATGATCTCATGTTTTTGTTTGGTGAATTCGGGCCCCCTCAGGAAAGGTACTGTAATGTTGATAGGACCAGAGCCCCACACCACTTGGGAGATTGGCCTTGCCAGTCATGTTTTCATTCCACTAGGCCATGGTGGGTTTCTTAGAAGAACAGCAAAGAAAATCCATCTTGGACCTCGTTCTTCCTAGCGACAGTGAAGTCTTCTTCAAACAGTTTGAAGCGTACCGGGCTGAGCACCAAAGCTTGAACAAGGTTGAGCAGGACAGCTTTGTCAATGTTTATATTATATACTGTATTATACACTGTATACACTGTAGACATACATTCTACACCAACAGCCACTAACACACTTGCTTGATGCATATTATGTTATTTTCATACAGTAGTAGATTCTGTTATATCACATATTCCTACTATACGATATACTACTTATTCTAAATATATCAGGTGTACTGTATGATTACGCCTGCGGCTTTGTGCAAATCAAATGTCATAAAACATATGACATATGGCATGTGATATAATATAATGTGTTACTTGGTAAAATTTCTGATCTGACACGGCATGTCATGTTACCAATACTGCATGATCTCATCATCTTATCAATATTTCTGGCTATAGTAGGTACCATGAAAGAAATCAATCAGTGAACAAGTCACCGGTAGGCAGGAAGTAGTTAAGTAGGTGGAATGATTGAAAAAGCAATGAAAACAACTTGAAACGATAGATTCAGAATAGATTGATGATTGATGTANATTGCTTTTTCAATTGGACTGGACTAGAACAAAGCACAAAGCAATCAATCGTCATCCACTGAGCTGTTCGTTTGTTTGTTTGTTTGTCTGTTTTTTTGTTTGTCTCTCTAGTAACTCTAGTAGACTCTAGTAGTCAACAATTCATTGATAATCACTAACTATATATATTGTATGTTGAAAAGTGTTTGTTTTATATGAATTGTGTCTCCTTGAGATGATGTTTTCAATCTTATCTTTGTCTACTTTTCTTTGTGTATCTTATCTAAGTCTTATCTAATATATCCAGGTATCGTTCTAGTCGATTGAAACTTTTACTTGTTTGTTTATAAAGCTTATAAAGTTAATCTAGAATCAGAATCTCTATAATCTATAAAACAAATTGCACTATGACTATGACGGTAATCAAAAAAGCCATCATTAAGAAACAACAGTAATCTAATCTATAATCTTATCTTATCTTCATCACTATGTACTGTATCTGTATACGTTCTGTCAGTTCCATCTATTCTTCATCCTTAGTAATCACAACTATACTAACATGACATATTGAACGGTAAAGGTAGAAGCGACATAAATAAAACATATTCCAATATCGTACCATCATGACAATTTCGTCTTCCTGATATGCTACATGTATCCGAATCCATGAATATATAAATATATAGTAACAGTAGTTACTACTACATTACATATCACAACATTGACATAGACATAGACACTTAGACACAGATGATTTCATTTTTGCACACTATGTCAGGTATACTGATATACTGATACTGTACTACTGTACCATGATATCAACAGAGTACTTGAGTACAGTAGTAATATATGTAATATGTAATTATGATCACTCTGGTCATTCGGCACTGGTGGATGAGCGTAGACAAGTAGACTGGCCACATACAAGTTACAAGTTACAATGTTACGAGTTTTTGGTGGATATGTTTTTTCATTTTTTGTTCGGACCAACAAGAATGGAAAATTCATGGATGATGACTGTGTCTAAAGGGATGTATAGTGAAGTATCAGTGGTATAAAAAGCTATGTAGTCTATAAGTATGTAGTAGTGTAGTATAAGCTGTGCTGAGATGATATTTGATAGTAAGATTCTTGACCTTATAAAACAGACTCACTAAAGAAACAAACAAACAGCTAACAAACCAAAGGTAATTGTCGAGTCATGGCCATGTCAGGAGCCGTACTTCCTGATCGATGACATCAACAAACCGGGCAAAACACTCATGAAGTGGCAGGTCCAGATATTGGACTGGAGGGCACAACAGGGTTGTTTAGGCAAGTTTGACGGCTTACGCCCTTGGACAGGGTTCGATCGAAAGTACGAGGGCATCCGAGCAACATCTCGCGTTCTTGCCATACTGGATTTGGTAACGATAGAGGTCTTGGGTGGAGCACAAAGGACTTTTGAGATCATGCAACGGTTCAACGGTGAGAAGGTGATAGCTCATGAAATGCAAGAGATTCTGGTGGATATTTCTCAGAATCCTGTGAGAAGAGCTTTTTCAAACCAGGACAAGATAGCAAAATGCATGACAACTTCGTCCTTGATATATTCCTTTAAACTGGATAGAATCATTTTACCTTTTGAACAGATGCTCATTCAGGGACATCCTCCGTCATTTCAGATACCAGGTTCAGTGGCACAAAAGGCCATTCAAGATTTGGCAGGCATGGGAATATGCCTCCCCTGCTTAGGGTTGATAGTTGTTTCTATGCAGGTCAGCACTGGACTGTGACAGTTGTCACTGAAGTGTTTTCATGCCTCACAGCGGCAGTGCCTGTCTAGAGTCTGGGGAGAATGAGAATGTGGAAATTTTACATTTGCAGTAACTAGGTTTATATCATGTGATTGATGTGTATGATTTGATAAATAACATATGTGCATCATATGCTGGTATTGCTCTAGTCGTCTCTAGTCAATTGTTTACTTGTCCGGGGTACCAGTGTGATTTTTTCAGTGTGATAGTCGCGTCACAGTCAATCATAGTCGCATTATGGACTTACGGTGACTTATGGATTTCATGACTTATAGTAGTTATTAGTTATAGTTGTCATAGTCATAGTCGTTATGTACCACCATTAGGGAATCTACAATCTACAAGAATAAAGAAAGTAATGGACTTCTAACTACTACTTCTAATCCTCCCAAAATGAATCTGTTCCATTATCAAATCGTCATCAGCGGACTCAGACCTGGACTTTCATGTCTGCTGTAGTGCAAATCAGCAAAGCAAAGACGTGACACGAATCAAATCACGAGGAGCAGCCAAACAGGGAAGTCAAAGCAGCGATTGTGCGTGTTGTGTTGTTGTTGTTGCTGTTGTTGATGTTGTTGGTTGTTGGTTGTTGGTTGTTTGTTTGTTTGTTGTTTGTTGTTTGTTGTTTGCTGTTGTGGTTGCTGTTGTTGTTGTTGTTGCTGTTGTTAGTTGTTAGTTACTAGTTGTTAGTTGTTCTTGTTGTTGCTGTTGTTGTTGCTGTTGTTGTTGTTGTTGTCTGTTGTTAGTTGTTAGTTGCTAGTTAC